>DWMO01000061.1:0-12736 GCA_018245175.1 Elbella theseus
GATAGGCAGAGGTAGGCAGAGGCAGTAGGACCTCCCGATCGGCAGTCGCACTTGCAACCAACACGACCAACGAGGCAGTCAATAATAATAATATTATAAATAAAACAATATATATAAGCATGGTTCCCAAAACACTGGCAGCATAAACTCATACATAACATAACCTTAACTCATTGCGCTTACAGCGATGAACGGCTGCGAACTTTCGGCGCGGGTGAAAGGTTCGCCCATTTTTTGGCCTGGCCGAAACCGAAACTAAGGCCGAAACTACATTTCTTGGCCGAAACTGGACGAAATCTAAACCAAACCATCGGTCGGTCACTACTAATCAAATACAAATAAGAAGAGGTTAAGGAAACTTGTGTTATTATCAGTTTGTATATTTTAGTATTTATATAATATACTTTAGCATCGTATTTAGTACCTCTAATCACAAATACATTGCGTTTCCTCTGCTCTTACCATCTTTTATACCTGGCCCATTTGTCCAGGGTTTATTGAAACTGACTACTGAGCTAGGGGTGTTGGGTTTCTCCCAATATGAATATTTGTGTGTTGAGCGCAGGTACACTGAACGAAAATGAGCTGAAAACACTCAATATTTCTTTGTAATACAGGTAATCATATAGCATTGCTAACCTACACATTTAAGACTTTTATGCCCAATAAAAATCGTATAACACATGTTTATGTGTGTAGGATTTTAATAGGCAGAACAGCCTTACTTTCGCAGTCTCATAAGCATAAATTACGTAGGTGCTCATACAAACCCGTGACATACCGTCTGTTTACACTTAGGGCTGTCACAAGTGAGTAACATCGTCATAATTATCACCATTAACCTTTCTATTGTTAAACACGAAGCTGCTTTTAGATATTATATTTTTTACTTTAGTTTATATACACACTACATCGTAATATATAGAAAAGTAAACAAAAAAAGAATTGTATTCATTCTTTTTCATCTCTTTACGAAAAATTGTGTTTTAAGATCAAGTATTATATAAAATATTGCGTTAATTCAAGTTAGAATGAAAAATGATGAAAATGTGACGATGTGACGCGTTATTCCTATAAAATAGTGAACTGGCAACCCTACTAATATTGCGACAAATGTTTGATAGAGACACAATATTATCAAATATATGGTGTGTTGATCTGAAACTAGTTTAGCTTGTTAATAAAGTCTGTGAAGCTTTGTAAAATATGTCATAACACATCATGTGATTCCTTTGTAATACATATACGTAGGTATTTTACGACAGTATTTTATATCTCTACGTTATAATTATATTACAAAATAATCTGAATAACAGAAATAGTAATCTATGTACTTTATACAAAGGTCATTGCGAGTGACTTTGTATCTACATCAGATATATTTATGAGATAATATGTTGTGTTAGGTACATATCTACATATATGTGTGTATACTTATTGGAGTTTTGTAAGCGCCTGTTTCACACTCTTTCCATCATCCAGGGTTGCAATGAAGAGAACGTCATTTGGTTATAATTATGACATTTTATGCCTTAGTTTAAGATGTTACACAAGAATAAATAAATGAATAAATAATATTGTATTCTTAATACGACTTTCATTTATTTTAATTTTCCTGCTCTGTTTTCTATTGATTTAGGGGTCATTTAGTTATATGTACCTAGGTCAATTTAGTAGTGGTACTGCGACCGATGTACCAACTTGAGGTTAATCTTACAGGATCCTACAGGATTGTACCTTTTGCTAACTACACATTATCAGTGTCATCAACAATATCATCGTTCAATATCACAATGCGAAATGAATATTTAGTAACTACACATTTAATTAGGTACATTAAAATAACTTAAATTTAGAATCAGTAGAGCGATCCTAAAATAATTAATGTATAAAAAAATTACCGCGCAATTTTCTGTGTAATTTCTTTTTTGATAAGTTCGCTTTCCAATATTTTTTTTATAAATATGTTATTATGGAGTGGAGACCGCGTCTTGGTAAACGTAGTGTAGGACGCCCTCGAAGAGCTAAAGATCGATCTTAGTGGCGTGCTATTGGAGAGGCCTATGTCCAGCAGTGGACCGGAGTAGGCTGATGACGATGATGACGTTATTATGAACAAAAGAATGTTTCACTGTTGCTTTTGGCGCTTGTATGAATATTTCTTGTATCGTACTATCAAAGTACAATATGCTGTAACTGCCTAATAGATGGCGCGCAAGTCGGATGTTGTTTTTTTCCGGTCTCTTAAAGTTTAAACACTTACATGAACAGTTCCGTGTCGCAACTGTCATACATTAGTCCTTGTTGTAATAATCGACAAATTTTGAGAAAACAAGTAGGTTCATTAAATAATATTTGTGGTACCGACGTAAGCATACCTATATGAGGTCAGACGTTGTAACGAGTGAAAAACAAACACGAGGCCGAAATCATGAAATGCTGGCACCCTCATTACTCGTTCCCATAGTTACAGTTAACGAGCAAATATTACGTTAAACTAGCATTTTGATCGCTTTAATTTTACAATGGGCCACAAAAGATTAAGTCTATTGTCGACGTACCCAATACGCTATTGTATTTTAATGACCGTAATTTAGCTAGCATTTAGGTAATTAGTACTAAATAAAGCTCATAGCGGAGATTATTAGTAAATAATTAGCAATGATGTTTACGAACATCCTTAATGAACATATAAACATTTTTATACCTATGTTACAAAACCAGGGAAAAGAGAGTGTTGATTGCAGTCGATGTACATACGTCAGATTTGTAACGGTAGAGAGTTTTGATATTCCGTGTTCTCTGTCCACCCCATAATGAATTTGGCGAGACCATATAATAATACAATACTAAAGTAACTAAATTATCGCTTTAAACAGTGCGAATACCAATGTTTTGTATATGAATGCCGCCATTAATTACGTGGAAAGACAACTTTGTGTGGAAACGTATGCCTACACTTAAAACTCTCCTTAACCTCCAAGATTTGTGGAGTCTTCCAACCCACGTTTGTTACCCACGTTTCCAACCCACTATAAAAGAAGACACATGTGAACAGTAAAACAGTAGAAATGTTATCTATATCGATGATAATACTATAAAGGGGAAAATAAAAAGAAAAATGTAATAAAAATTTCCCCTGATAAAAATGGGATCATTACTTATATAAGACACTTGGTTACATAATTATTAATAAACGATAAAAAAGACGAAAACCGTTGAAATAAGATAATAAATTGTTAAGCGAGCTGTGAAGTAATCGATTTAATATTTTATTAGATTGCGCTCCATCTCGGAAAGAAAATCGATTTGCTCAATTATAGAAAATAATATGCTATGGAAAAACGCTTCGGGTGAAGCAGTTGTGACTTGATTAAGGTGCAATTACGTTTACGTGGCATAAATACAGTTCTACGTCTCATGTGTGATCAGTAGAACGCCCAATGAAATGCTTATGAAATGCACAATGACACGCTTATTGGAACCTACAAAGGAAAGCCTAATAAAAAGTGCATTTCTAAGTGTAATTAGTTCACGTATGTTGACAGTTATAGTTATTAAGTATACATACTCGTATGTACATATTAAATCTTTTCCGTAGCATATCCACATTACTCTTTTACCTGGAACGCAATAACGAATACACCTCTCTAATATAAAACACAATTAATTCATGTGGATTAATTTGGTATACATAATAGCTTTAATAATATTCAGGTGAATCAGATTAAATTTTTTTATACGTAACATTATTTTACGTTACAATTTTTTTAATTTGGTACAAAGTGTGTACCAATTGTACATATTGTATCTAAATATTGTGTAAATGTTTCTTTCGTTTTGTGTGAAACAAAAACAAACTTTATACTGCTCGGTTGCCATAATTGAGAGAGTAGAAGCTGCTAAAGTGAGCTTAAAAGAACATGATTTAATATTTAAGTCGATTTCGGTTCTCACGGAGAAAATTGCTTTGCTAAATTGTAGCTATTCCAGCGCAACAATGGCGTCCCAATTTCCTCGAAAATAGTATTCAAAAACACTACAACACCTATGGTATGAATTATGAAACCGCACCTTTTTATTCAGCACTACGGTAATTAATATGTTATCGTGGACGCATACGCATCGTTCATCCTCAGTTACACTATTCAAGCTTATATATTTTTAATAGTACATTAATACTATATGATCAGGTCTCTTACAGGGTAGACAGAGACGACCGAGTGCCGAACATCCCAATGCTTACAAATCTGACTTGCTTCATACACATTCCTATGCCATATCAAGCTAGTAATTAATTAGTTTAAAAGAGATCGTCTACATAATGTTGTACATTGATTATGGTGGAGAAAATTCTATTAGGAAATTGTTAGTGATTATATTGCAATGACCTCCGCGTTCTTGCGAGCCGGCTCCGAGATTGCCTCTACGAACGTTGCATAATAGATAAACAGACCCCATCGCACTGCGCAGGTCGTCTTTACAATATCTATTAACGTGGTTCCGGTAACATGAATTTTAAACAATGTTCACGTAACAGAAACGTAATGAAAATATGTTTTGTTGTAAAGTACAATTGAATCTTATTATTGTTCTGTTGTGACCCCGAGCTTCTTACGGTCTGGTACATTATTAATTATAAATATAACAAACAATTATAAAATAATGCATTCTGCGCACCGCACCCATCAGACCAGAACATGAATATGCGCAAGCTACGCGCTTTTACGAGTGTATTAAGACATATTACATTGAGACGTTAACCGTTGCAGTTAACAATTCGCTAGCAATAAAATGTCAGTCAGTCATTGCACCCTTTGACCATCAATGTATAATACAGTGACTGACCCAAACCTATACCAATATAGTTGATGATACCGAAACTGACTACCTACTAGAAAATGACTGGAGTAAATACAGGCACCTTTGTAAAACCAGTGGTACCTATATGTCAATAGAGATAATGTCGAAAATAAAAAAAATCCAAAATTGAATCAGTAATTTGTTACATATTTTTTATTCGCTTGCTGTATTGTTAATTCCAATCAAACAATATTTTCTTCTTGTTCCGTAACTTTTATGATATTAAGTCTGGATAAAATAATATATGATTTTTCGAATGTGTTAAGCTACAACATTGTATGCCCCGCCCGCTTTCTTTTCTTTCTCCTTCCCGTAAAGGTTGTCTGGAAGAGATCGCTCGTTTAGTGTTAATACCGCCTTTTATTTTTGCCCAATTTTGTTATTCTGTACTTTGTACTTTGTTTTATATGGTATCTATATAAGTAATAAAGTGTTTTGTATTGTATGATATGAAATGATATGATATTGTGTGATAATGAAATACTCGTATATTGCTTTATAAAACAATTATAATATTGATGTGGATATAGATTTCTTTGATTAAAGGTATAGAGTACAGTTTGATATTGATTAATGACAAAAACAATTGCAACATTTATATATATCATATATCATATCATATCATATATGTATATTCATTATCACTAGATATACTTATCATATATACTTTTTATTATTTGCACACATGTATGTAACTATTATATATCAATGTTCGTACACGCGTATCTATGTATAAATGTGTATATATAAGCTTTCATGTACACATGCGAGTATGTGTGTATGTATATGTGTGCATGTATACATGTGTATGAATGTATGCGTGTGTGTGTGATAAAAAATGCGAGGGACATCACAATCAAATACATACATTGGCGGCTGGGCGTGTGATGAAATTTCACGCCGGTACACTCATATTGCGACGAGCGTACGTTCGGTGTTTCGTTTTTACGAGCTGTCGTATTTCTGCCGCAACGACGGGAAACGACTCGTTTTAAAACGATACTCATAATACGATACGTACCATCTGCTTTATGAATTATTGCTTTATATTAATATACACCTATGTCACCTAAATATGCATAGCTATACCTACTTGCAATTATTATTATTGTCTTCAGGTAAGGACTAAGTATCGTACCTGTAGCCTTACAAACTGACTTGCTGCTTGTACAATAATGGATCTCTTCGTGAGGATACACCGTTTTCGGAAGCTTGTGACCCTCTTGTATACCAGTATCCGTCTGTTCGATCAAAGTAAAGAGCTACATCCATCCACGTAATAAGGAAAATCCAGGATTATCGTTTGCAGATATAAAAAATACAATTTTAAAAGTAGCTCTAATCGCGAATTTTCTACCTGTAGGTATGCAATGAAAATAATAAATGAATTTCTTAACAAGTTTACGGGTCGTTAATGAAACTACTTACACCAACATCATAAAAATTATTTCAATAGTTTCTTTGAAATTCGTGAACAAGAACATTTTACCGTTAATTTTTATTCTTACTACACAATTCCTGGTGTTAGGTATATGTTCAACATACATACATAATTATAATTTGTCATTATTTTATACCTTACCCTACGACTATTTTATTCTACAACAGTATATATGTAACGGCTTAACTGGTGTAGTTTTTTCGAGATGACGCGACTAATTTCGGAACTATACGAGGTCCTTCATCATAAGTCCCCGCCGATCGCGGCGAGGTCGCGGCGGAGACGGTCGGCGGCGGCCAACTCATATAATGTTTTATCACATACGAGTATATACAGATACTATGTGTAATTTAAATGCATAAATTATGCGTAGATTGAAGTTTCCTAGTTATTTATTAAGCCCACCAGACGGCTTTAAATACAGTCCAGGCGAAGTCGACAAAATCCTTTTACTTCTTTTTCTTATGAAAAGAGGACAACCGTAAAGCCTATTATACTAATCAAATTTCTACTAATTCCCAAGCAAGAGTCGTACTCGTAGATCGCTATAGATGACGTTATGAAATAAACAGGAAAAAGTATTGGATTATTTGGTAAGAACAATTCTGGAATTCTAGATCGTTCCAAGAATTCATTAGAGCAGGAATTGCTTAGTGTAACTGCCTGGAATTTTTATCTCGAAACCATTTTTCGTACGGAATATTAAAGAAATAAATTCATCTGTTAGTACTTTATTTGCACGATAAAAGAATTACGGTGTTAATAAACTTCCTTTCCAGAATCAGTGCTCAATCAATCAAAATATTTTTAACAGCGTTTATGATTGCAGAACGAGTTTGCCAACTCCCGTTTTTATAGTTAAATTGCTGTAGATAAAAAATTCTTCTCAACATCTAGCGTACGATAAGATAAAATCATCTGGATATATGACACAATCTTCAATTTTTCATTTTTTTACACCAACACACTTGACGATAGGTTGAAGGTTTGTCAGTAATAATGCTCGGAGTCATTTGATAGCGTGCTATCACATGTTTTATGTGTACCGATGTAATGAACATAAATTGAGACTTATGAGGTCGTGAAAAATAAGTCATGTTTAATCTTGATGATTCTTTTTTTACAGTGTGTTTTTTGCAATCGGACACGCGGATCATTTTATTTTAAATGGTTACATGTATATCTTATAGCTTATACATGTACATCTGTATACATTTTTAAATACTACTGATGTAATCAAGTCCTTATTTAATTTAATTAAAAATGCTTTATTGAAGGTAAGATTTAAATTTAAATGTCTAAAATTTTATGTTTCTACCTAATATCCTTATACGGGAGACGTAAAGGAGGAAGCGGAGCTTATGGGTAATAAATACTTTAAAGAACATATTAAAATTATTATATGTTATTTGAAGTATTTATTACACATAAGTTCTAATTATTATATGTTACTTAAGTAAAACATTTATTACCCACAAGTTATCTTAGTTCTATACTCCGAAATTTTAAAGATTTACTTTTTTTTTATTTACAATTCAATTACAGTTTCAATTCATACATTTCAATTACATTCAGTCACATTATTTTTTTAAATTTGCAATTTCAGAGTAACTTTGAATTTAATTAAATGGGAGTCTTGATTTCCTTTAATTTCAATAACTCCAAAAAATAAGAAGTCGACATTTTAGATTTCCTCGCAATTTAATATAATTATTATTCATATATGTATGTATATTCGTAGTTGTAGTTTAGGTGTGGTCACATAAAATATTTTTTTAAAACTACGGTAAAAACCAAGAGCCAAAAGAATTATTTTGTAATAGATTGTACTATCATTTTTTTTATTAAAACTAAAAGGTTAGTGTAGAAAACGTAAATCAAACGAGTATTGAAATAGATGACTTTTAACACTGCTTGTTTTTCTTTATGTACCGATTTTAGCACTTTGGACTTTTGAATTATTTTACATAATGGTTTCACATCCGTGTATTATATAGTGTACATACCTATAGTGAACATCAAAATATTTTTTTTAATCACCATGAGACCTTCTACTCGTTGTAACGTTAAATCAAAAATTAACATTTTAAAATAAATACAAAATTTTATGTTTCAATTATAAGCTTACATCATTAATTATTAGATTGCTAATAGCATCTTTTACTGTCGTGATATGTAATATTATATAGGAGATTAGATTAGCACGCCCAGGGAGGGGCTCAAGAGCGAAAACCCTCTAAGGGCCTGTGTCCAGCTGTTGATTTAGACTTATCATCAGAAATAATCATCAAAAATAATCATCAGAAATAATCATCAGAAGTTATCATCTGATAATTAAGAAGTTAGTAATGATGTAAGACTATAACCTTAATCTTTAATACTTTATTTATTTTAATGATAAAGGATTCACTTTAATGAATAATGTTAAGCGTGTACAATATTACATATAAATCCATTTTCATGCAATCAATTCTTTGTTTTAAACAGACAAAGACGAGGGCAATGAATAACCAAAATATCTTCTTAAATGTTTACAAGCCAATGTATGACTCAGTAATCGTTTATTGGGCAAACGTTTAACCTTCAAATTTTTTGTGTCTATCAGTCTTCTTAACACGAAAAGAGTCGAAATGCCGGCGTTATTTTTAAATCAATATGACAAAATATCTATTTTGTTACTGAATTTTACAAAATACTTGCTAACGACGAGTGGACATGTGTCCATGTAAAATTGGATGTTATCCAAGGTTTTCTTTTGTTATTTTTCTTTCTTTTCTATCCCATTCTCATTGGCAAATGGAACTTTTAAAAATTACGTTAAAAATATCCATTACATTAGTCTTTGTGGGATTAGACTGATGAGATAAACAACTGAGTGTATAAAGATTGTAAAAAAAAATAATTATTAATGTATTGTTAAGAATAGTTTTTTTATTATGTTCTGTTCTTAAAAAACAGTTCTGAAAAAGAACTGTAAAGCTTTATAATAATAGTATGCGTTAAGCTATGTAAACATCTTTCAAATAGTATAATACTACCATCACCATCATCATCCATGACTCCTATCACAGTCCACTGCTGGACACATATACGGTACAAAATGTATATAGCGTTGGTTATTTTTATTAATTAACTAATATCGGTCAGTCTTAGCCTACATTATATTTTTATTTCATATTTTCACTTTTTTCACAAGTACCACTACATCTCACGCAACATCAGAATATATTGACGAACAAAACATTCAGTACGTTTCGATGTTATGACCGATCAAACAAAACTAATGGAAAAATGATATTTTATTTCAACGCACGTGTTTGCAACTTTCAGGTGAATTATTAAAATGCTTTTCTCTGTATACATTTATTTTGCTTTAATTATTTTGCTCACCTTTTGCTGGGTTTCTGGCAGAGATCACTATAATATATGAAATAAACTGTGCCCCTATATGAATTTGATTTCATGGAACATAAATTGAAATTCTCAGTAGCAGCACAGAGTCTGGACAATAGGTTCACTCTTTACTCCTGGTATTGTATAATATAATCGGTGAAACGTTGGAGTACTACGCTCCTCTGCCACCCCTTTCGGAGACAGAGGTGTGATATGATGTTATAGAACATTGTTTTGTAACGCATGCGAAACTAATTGGCTATTTCTTTGACAATATGAGCCCTAATGACACGGCTTAGAACTTCATTAGATTTTTGAATGATTCTTTTCTGCAGCAGAAATATTATATAATATACACTTAAGAGAACTCTAAATCTTTAAATCACCAAGATATTCACGTGATTACGACTTAAATACGGCGTGATAACATTTAGGAACATGGCACCGAATGCTGCTCAATAAATGAGATATTAATGGAACAAGGTAATATAATGACTTCATTCCTTAATTCAATCCGTCTATAATTTTTACAGTGCCCGTAATTACACTGCAGTGGATATTAACGTATTACTATTTGCGATTTATTAACATGAACGTAACATCACGCCTGTAATCCCCGAAGGGGTAGGCAGAGGAGTGTAGTAAACTCTGACGTTTCAACAGTTACGTTTAAGTCCCATGGAATAAGTGGTGTGCCCATTGCTAAACATCGAGCACAAATCCAGACTCCGAGTCACTACTAGAAATTCTAAATTAAAAAATCCAATAGTACTCGACCCGGGATTCGAGCCCAGGACCTCCCGATCGTCAGTGGCGCTAGCAACCACTCAACCAACGAGGCAGTCAACATTTTATTAACATTAATTTATAGTTTCTTTGATCTCCATATATGTACAGTATTAAGCAAGAAAGTATTAAGAACTGGAATAAATCTATTTGACCATGTATGGGGAAAATAAAAGTATAAACACACTGTTGATAGCTTGCACTAATATCACAATCTATTCAATACATAATGAAAATTTTATTTTAATATAGGTTCCGAGACACTACTAGAAATGTCTACAAGTGAATCTAAATGAGTAAAACCCTAAAGTATCGAACGCAGATCTCTCAATATGCAGTCGCGCTTGTAACCACTCTGTCAACGAGACAGTGACTATGCGCTTATCAATTATAACTGAGATTAAACAATTATAGATAAATAGATCAATATAGATGAATTGTAGATTGAACTATGATAGATCCACATTGGCTCAGTTTTTCTGGCTTAAAACAACAAGTAGTCGTGTGAACAACATATTTTAAACAAATGTTTGTACCTGTATACACACAATTAATTAAAATAAAACGTAACTTCACGCCTGTAATCCCCGAAGAGGTAGGCAGAGGAATGCAGAACACTCCCACGTTTCACCAGTTAATTGATTAAAATAGAAACAACGAATATGATTTAAAAGACTAAAACATGAAAAGTTGTTAAAATAATAATTCAATTCAAAGTAAAAAGCGTGGGGTGCATTTTACTGCGGTTCATTACTATTCTTTCATAGATAATTGTCAATAGAATGATTGTAACATTTATAATATTGAGCACCCCACGCTTTTTATTTTGAAATGAATTATTATTTTAATAACTTAAGCTTTATTATAATTTCATTTTGAGGCGATTCATTATGATTGATTGTTCGATCTTCTACTACTGTAATATTAAATTCTTTGTCATTAAAATTATTTTCTAGTTTTTAGTTCGATGAGCAATAAAAGCGTGTTTTTTTAGTTTTTTTAAACTATTATTTCTAACGCTTATTCAAAGTTTATTTTGATTTTTGAGTTTTGTTTCTTTTAATATTATCTCTTTCAAAGCTTTTTTCTCATTTAACTATTGTAACACGGGTGAAGGAGAGGATTAAGGTCAGTTTATCACGCTGGCCTCGTCCGGGCAGACATGTCTTCGCATACGTAGATTACGTAGCCAATTTTCTGATCAATTATAAGTATTTTAAACCTTGTTGACTCTGAATTTAATTTACGTGAAGCACACGAATGAGCAAAGTAAATTAGAACTTTACTACTTTCATAATACTCATTGTAGATCCTGCGATATAATCAATATAAACTGGACAAGAATTATATCATATACGTAGCAACTGTAGTTTGCTTCAATTAGCAATAGCTATGGAGTGGATACAGCAGAGTACTTTCTTTACCGTTCAGATGTTGGAGGACATATCTGTCTTATCGGACAACAGTCAATCATAATTAGCCATTATGTGCTTTCCACGCTGGTTAAATGAGAGTCGATGGCTCTGTATGAAATGTTAAAAAAGCCTCAATTTAATGTTAAAAAAACATAACTACATATATAAAGTCAGATATAATCGAACGTAGGATTTGAATCCCAGACCTCCGAGAGGGAGGGTAAGGATTAAAGCACTGGGCTATCACAGACTTTTACACATACATTTATATATTGCCAATTATCCATTGATACTCACCCCATGTTTGCCCGGAAACTTCTAGAAATTGAAGAGTAAGGAATGTAGCCAGGATCTTCATGGCCGCTTATGATTATAACAAAATCACACTAAATCGTATAGAGAAGTTATACAGTAATCATTTATAATATACGGATAAGATAACTATTCAGATCTACTCGTATTATCGTAATTTGAGGACATAGATAATTTAGATTGTAATTACAGATCTTACTTTACATCATATGTATATATGTATTACAATGTTATGTACCTACTAGGAACGTACATGTACGCAAAGACGCTCTAAGATATCCTTGGTCATATTATTTTTTTTGAAGGGAAACACTATTTTTTTATGTTTTCTTAATTCTGCCACGCCGCGGTGATGTTAATTAATTTAATCACTAATTTAATCATTGCGTAACTTCACGTCTGTAATCCCCGAAGAGGTAAGCAGAGGAATGCAGAACACTCCCACGTTTCACCGGTTACGTGTACGTCCCACTATGGAAAAGGTGGTGAGCCTATTGCCACGCAGCGGGCGCATATTCAGACTCCG
>DWMO01000062.1:0-12723 GCA_018245175.1 Elbella theseus
TTTCAGCTGTAGTTGAATTTAAGATTATCAGTCTAAAAATACTGTTTATGAAAATTCATGTGTAATATTTGGAGAAATTTCTTTTTTAAGTTATGAAAATCCTTCGTAGCATCTTACTACTCGTATTTCTTATCGAAAGTTATTCTCAAATTCAACTTCAACTGTACAGGTATCGAAGAAAACCTTACCCTGTATCCTGAAGACTTAAAATGGCAGCCTCGCTTCGTGAGTGTGCTCTTCATTCGAATGCAGAAAGCTCGGTCCATCCCTCGGTACAACGTCCCACTCGCTGCAAGACTCATTTGTGATGACACTGTGAACAAAGAGTTTTATTAAGCATCTTACCAGTAGCGACCTTTTTAAACGTGAAAATCATTGACAACCCATACAGAAAGTCCTATCTCATGTAAGACACAAATAAGACATATTGTAAAAGCTAATATGCGTAATATTTAGACCCTATAGAGTAATTATCACAATGTTAGAATTGTGCAAGTTCCTAGTTATATCTTACGAAAGTAAACATAATGCGACAGGAAAATTGTTTGTTCAATTTCCTAAATAGTGGAAATAAAACCAAAGAAAAAGAAGTACATGTTTATACAAGTCGCTCGATGAATTTGTGAAGTAGTTTAATTTCACATTAAATGATAATTACTCGGTAGACACTGAATTTGAATGAAAGAACACGAGAAGAATGAAAAACTTTTTTAAATTACGACAGTGATGACTTGACTGAAAACAATAACAATATAATTGTCTTATTACACAGATCACTCTTTTGGCAATATCAAAATCTATGAATATGCAGATAGAAAAGATAGATAGGGTTTGTTTCTATGTCAATTTATTTCCCAAGCCAAACTCGCCAAGATCTTAATCTCGTATTGGCAGGCAATTGATTCTTCGCAGAAGTATCGTATCCGCGTTTAGTCTATAAATCAGATATTCTTGACTCGTTTTACGTTTCTTCGTCTATCTGTTTATAACAATTTGTTTAAATCCTTTTGGTGGGAGGCAAAGCATAAGCGCTTGGAAGTGTTATGGTCGGCGGGCCTGGTTTAAATTGAGGAAGTACCATTACTACAGCTATTTAATCTATAGTCTGTTTCGATTTGAAGGCTATATACGGACACACAAAGACATGAAGCCTTATAACTTTATCCTCAGAAGCAGGAACGCATTAGTAAACGATATCTATAAGCTCTGATGATAATTTATTATCAATAAAATAATCATTGAAAAGTAGATGACAGGTACATTAAAATTTTCCACGGCAGCAATTAGATCCTTAGTTCCTTTAAGTCTTCTATGGATAATAAAATTACCGAAACATTTTAAACAGTTATAAACCCTTTCACATAAGTTGTGCTCAGTTAACATTTTATGGACTTAGCAACTTATAAATTGGTATTTTACTTTAATCATGCTATTTAAAAGTGTCACCAACTTTTTCCCAGTTAAAGAGTAAGGTAAACGATTTAGATTATCTGATGGCTCCATTGATTAGTCGACGGTTGGCTAATTATACGATTCGTGGTCGGAACCTTGGGATCGATCGCCACCACGCCTTAATTGATTTCACTGAGCTGGCATTCTTCGAAGAAGTTCACTAGCGTTTCTAAAAGTTTCCTTTTATTTTAGAATAAATTGAACTAAACTTCGTTGAAGGTGACATACATTTTAATGGTAAATTTAATATACCTTGGCATCATCATCATCATTAGGCCTAAGCTATTATATTGTATGCCTACATTTCCCTACATACTACCTATAGGTAACTAATGAATGATCTAGGTTACTATCGTTAATTGTAGTCATTATGGAACGCCTGTCTTATTTAAATGTTGTAACATCATTCTTAATAAAAAAAGTACATTTTCATAACGTAGGACTTTAAACAAATAAAATAAAGCAACCCAATATTTTATTTTTCGAAACGAAGCGACGATTGATGCTTTAATAATGGTGGTAAAACTCCCATTATAGTTGACAATGTCCTGTTTTTAGTTGAATCATGCCTACGTACCTAATACGTAATAGCATTGAGTCAAGACTTAACTATTTTAGTAACCTTGGCATTTTTGTAGCTCAAGTGTCACGAGGTTTATAGAACAAATTGGCAGTATTTTTTTATATATTACACCATAAGGTATAGAAACAATGTCTAAAATGTTAATAGAAACGTATAAAAATTACGAATTTTGTATTTGAATCTGTTAAAAATAGATATCTGTAGATGTTTGTATCATCTTTAAAACAAACTTAAATATTATTCGTTATGCATAACTACAAATGTGATAAACAAGAATTGGGATTGTAAAGATCAAAATTATTATAAGTATTTATTATAAAAAACAATTTTCTTAGCAAGTTCAATCTTTGACTATCACTGGCTCATCAGCTAACATCATCACATCAAGCCTTTCTCCACGGCTGTCAGGCGACAATATGACCATCTCTACGCACTTCAGCACTTTACCTGACGCTTTACCACATTTATTAACGCTTCTCTCTTCACAATTCCAAGCTGTCACATCAGATCCTGATTGATTTTTTCCGATCACTTTTTCTCTAGTAAGTAAATTGAAAACGATTCTAGCCCTTAAATGTAATGCTACAACATTTTGTCCACTACGGAGGGAAAAAATTGGGGCAAATGTGCCTCTATCACAGGTAGCGGTTTGGATTTTTAACGGAACTCAGTAAATAACCAAAGAAAATAATCAATGCTTCTAATCATAGCTCCACTCCTACTACCTACTCCAAGCAAGAAATAGAAACATGCCGTTTATTGTCGAAGAAATTACTATATCTAACCATTATCCAATATAAAGGTTATAAAAGTATTATATGAACACATTAAAAATATTTCTTATGTTAATTTCACCTGGTATTGTTTATTCCAAGGAAAGATAAGTTTAAGAAAGTTGACAGAACTATACGATAAAGTTGGTAAATTCTCATAACATACCTCTAACGAAAAAAAGTAAGTTCAACTGAGATTATAACCACAACAACGATAAAAACACCGGATGCAGCGGAGCGAGCAATGGCCTCTATTTGTCAGAGTGAAATGATAGCAGACACTTTTTGCTTATCTTGGCATTTAATTGAACGCCGCCTACGTTTTCGAAGAAGCACAGGAGAATCGAAGGCTCCCCGAGGGACACCAAGTCCAAAAATAACTTACGCAATGATGCCCATATTTCAATGAACTTTTACTGTTTTCCCATATCAAATAAAATATTAATCAACACCATAAAGGTGCGTACTGACTCCCCATTGACCGTATCATAAGGTCCCAAGCCACCGTGAAGCCTCCATAATCTAATTTCAATTTGGTATATATCTTATTAACTGAAGCATTGAGCGATTCGACATACTAAGTGAAATTTATGGGATCAGTATTGTCACAGATCTTAGTGGTGCAATAGCCTCCGAAATGAGGGAACCTTAATTGAATTCAGTATAGTTTTTTCTCGTTTTGACGGACGAACGGAAGTCTTTTTAATTCGAAACTTTTGACTGGAAAATGTATCTAAACAGATTGGCTAACGGTGCAATAGCCACTCAATTCTGAATTAACGATTTTTTACTATGCATAGTTAACGAAAATTTTACACATGACTCAGTTCAATATGCTTTTTGCCTCAATGAAACTTGTTATCGTTTAATTATTATGAGTCGATTTAGTGAAATCTTACAAATCGATTATATTATGCTCACTTAGCATGATATAACTGTTCAATTTATATGCCTACTTTGTCACATTGGTGTAAATAAAAATTGATTTACGCAAGTCTTTATGATACTTACTTAGCTATAAACGTTTTGTATGAATAGTTTTTTATCTTCAAATACGGAAGTTAGAATACGAATTATTGTACAAAATAAAAGAGAATGTACCGAATTGAAATAATCTTTTTCAATTAAGTACAATTTATATTGTATACATTTTTGTCCATACAATTGTCAAAAGCGATTCGGTATTTACAACTTTTAAAATTATTGTTATTTATACAAAGAACAAACCAACTTCACTAATTAATTTAATTTACTGATCAAACTTCCTAAGTTCATAACCGTAATAAACAAGAGCGGACACTTTGTATTTAAAAATATGATTTTTACTAATTTTGTCATTCAAAGTGCCCTGACGTTGAGTTTTAAAGGTGTCTTACTCACCATCAGGGTTATTCGTCCCATGCTGACTTCCCTCTTCACTTCCCGATGCGGGACTGTTTAAGCCAGCACCACCAGATCTTCCAGCTAGGGACAATCCCAACTGCTCAGCTATTTCTGCGTGGTCTGCCTGATGCACGTAGTCAAATATACTGCTACCCGTCATCTCTACCTGGTTAAACAGAAAATTGTTGAAAAGGAGGTTGACAATGCGCATTTCATTAAGCAACAAACACTAATATTTTTCTTCCAACTGGACGTACCGGATATAATATACGATTATTTAGGACAAGAAATAAACTGCTAAAACTGTTCATTCTATAGATGAAATTATGACTATTTTGTAACATTTGTTTCAGTCACACGGACATTCACGATTTTATTCCTAAAAATATACAAATTAGAATATTCATCTGCTATATAAAATACTACCTAATCGATTTTGGTATACTTCATAAAAAAAGTTTAAATATCGGTAACACTATAATTCAACTAAGATGCATTGAAAATTGGTAAACTCCTTCTATATCTTTAAAAAATACGGATCAAATAATCACACACGACGAATAAAATCTCAAGTAAAAATAAATTAACCAAAAACCTAGCAAACAAGCGAAACAATATTTTATAAGAATACAAACATGTTGATGATTAAAAACGAATTTATTCAATGTAAACTATCAACCATAGAGTTAAGGCACATTTTTGATAAACTAACCATTGACTAAGATCCACAGTAGTTAAGTGAGGACGCCTCACGTACTGTGGTTATGAATGAAGGAGGTGTTATCACTGATCGCGAGACAGGTGGCTTCATGGAAACTCCAATAAACTACGGAAACCAGAAAACTGTGGTAAGACTGGCGCACTAGTTAAAACTTCACGTTTTTAAATTGAAGGTAAAAACGTACGTCTGTCTAGAAGTCTAAAAAACTAGATATTTCAGTCAAATAAAAGTCATGTATGAAATTTTGAATTATAAGAACTAATCTTAAAACGAATGACACATATCAATCATGAAATTCGACTGTAAGGGTCAAAATTGTCCTTGTCATCAATTAACTAGTTGACAAATTATTAAAAACCCGACTGAAAAATATACATAACGATATGAAAAAGTGTCCAGATATGAAATCTGTTGCTACCTCAACTTTCACATTGACCCTTTCACGGCGTATGCAAATGTATCTTTAAATAAATTTATCAAATATAATTGTGGGACCCTATTAGGCATTCAAGAAACGCGTATCCGCAGTGAAGCCTCGCATGTGAATACCACAAACAATGGTGACGTTACGGTGGTCGTTTCTAAGAAAGATCCCATGGATTTTATGGTGTTTGCTCATTCAACGATCGATGCCCACAAATTTGAGGATGTTGACAGGTGATTTACCGTCATAAATAAGTAGCTTGATTGAAATGCGTATGTGCTGGTACAAGATTTTGTGATGTTACAAATACCTTCAGAAGTCTTCTCGACAAAAGTTTAATAAATTTATTCGAGGAGATGGAAAATTTCCCACAGTGTAGAAATCTCCGAAAAGCGATTCGGGGTGTGATTGGAAACCCTGAATCTCATTGATAAAGTACAAATAAGAAATGGAATTGATAAAGTTGTCAAATTATTCAAGGTGTAGGTTTGAGAATTTCTTACTGATGATGATATTAGTAATAGTTTAAAAGTATAAAACACAACCGATACAGATGGCTTAGATGATCACATGATAGATTGAACAAGAAGGAGCATCACGTAAATAATTTCCTCTAAAGGGTCGAAGCACGTCAAAACAAAAAATAAAGTATCCATTTTCCGCTTTATCTATAAAAGAAAAATATGATTTCCCATTGTCGACGTTATCATCAGTCTTTACTGCAGACCCCGAAAAAAGATGGCGGCAACCGAATTTAATATAGCAGAAGCGTTAGCGAGGTTCGCTTATAAGAAAGTTGTATCTAAGCTTATTTACCAGGAAGTTTATGTATTTTATGTGAGCACACAATGGCATGGCAACGAAGAAGACGTATAGGTGTCCATGTGTTAGGTGTTTGGATAATATTCGGGCGTGTGTGAGTATTTGGGGGTGTGTGAGTGAAGTTCCAGCATTAGAATGAGGAGCACGCGCGCGCCTTGCCCGGAACGTGACCAGCATATCGCATCGTCCCTTTCCCCCTATTCGCTGTCTCCCTCGCACCACCCTCCAGCCATTTTGAAATCGAGTGTTTCCCAGTTTTCGGATCTTTTCCGACGCCCTTTAATTTCGTAATGCTATTTAATTTGCTTTGTGTTGTTTTTAATTTTCTCAGAATACATTTTTTTGTAATAATCTATTTAGCGGCGTTGGCATTTTATGCGTAGCTGGTTATACCTACTTATAGTTAAAATTTTTACTTTTTTCACTCATCACTTGAGTTTTCTAAAAAAGTTACCAAAAAAATTTTTCGAAAAACTTTAGACAGCAAACTTATAGCTACAAATTTTCAAAGACCGAATTATGAACAATGCAAACGACAAAGATACGAAATTCAAAATGGACCCTTGGAAATGCAGCTATTAAAGCAGGTAGAACGAATAGCCCACGTAAAAGATATAACGCGACACGTGTAAAAGGAGTTATCTGCGATCTAGCGCAGTAACCACCGGATGTCTTTCTAGCGCCGCCGAAAATTTCAGATTAGATCGTCTGCGTTAAGGCCGTGTCATGTGAAACTTTGAATGGGATGGGTTTGTGCGTGGTTCGTGTTGTGTCTATATACATTATGTGCGTGTAAAAACAATAGTTTAAGAACTTTTTCATTCACAGATGCATTAGGATAATTTTGAATGAATCATGATAAATGTTCTTTAAAATAATTTTCGGATTCTTTTTAGTAATAAAGAATGTCTAAAGAAAAGGTTAATCCATTCTATTCAACAAAATTACATTAAATAAACTGAACAAAGTGTAGACTTCTTAATTATTATAAATTATATGCTTTATAATTATATACACAGTATTTTTATAAACTCTACGTTAAAACTTTATCTAACCAAATACATCCAGATGTATTTCATACACAGAGGATAGAGACATTTACGATCCGTCCAAGAATATTTTATACGCTCTTCCTACTAAACGATCGGTACCAACAACATTTGTGAACTTAAAACAATTTATCTAACTCTACATGTAGTTTCAATCCACTGCAGCAGGGCCGTCTCTACGTGACGATCATTTGTTTCAGTCAGCATGTGTGCCAGGACGGGTTGTTTGAAATAAATAGTTCGTGTTTCGTTTGTTTTCTCCAACATCATCATTGGCTTGTTGTTTATCTATTTACCTATAAGATCTAGCTAGAGTGATTTACGCAAGTTTTTAAGAGTTGTGCATTACTGACCATTAATGAAACCTAAGCACACCCTGTAAATTTTACGATCAAATGGAGATTGTCGTATTTTACGACGCTCAGTGAAACAAATTTTGGTAAAATGATCTAGCAATTTAATTTAGCGATGGCGCTCATTGGGGGAGACCTATGTCCAGCAGTGGACTGAGATGGGCTGATGATGTGATGTGATGTGATGTGAATTATTTTTTTAGTAAAGAATGTCTGTGTACTTACTTGTGATAATCCTAAATATATAGAAACAGTTTCAGATATGTACAGGAACCTCCCGTCAGCGGCCACGGAGAGCGCGAACCCGTCGAGAGACTGTTGAGGAAGAATAACATCTGTTTTAATAATAAAAATAAACGTAACACCACGCCTGTATTGCTCAAAGAAGTAGGGAGAGGAGTGTAGTACAATCCCACTTTTCACCAGTTACATAAACGTTCCAACATGGAATAAGAGGAGAGTCTATTGCAATACACCGGTCATAATTATTTTATATTGCAGGAGTAACTATCAAACGAGTGATCAATATAGGAAATGGACATGTGTATTTGTTCTAGAACAGAGCATAGTCTTAATAAAACTCGTTGTTACGAGTAATAACGTAATGGTTTTTATAAATCAAATTTATGATCTCAAATAAAAGTATATTTTGCAACATTTATATTAGTAGGTTCTTCTTTTTAATTGTATTGGTTTTTTTTTTGTAAAATAGGCCGCTACGATGATGTCGGTTTATTTATGTATGTACGAATTTAATTTCATGCCTCTCAAGAGGCCTTTATCAACATTCAGAGTAGCTATTTTCTCTCAAATTAAGTGTAACTTATATTAATCAACGACTGTGTAAAGTACAAGGATTTTTTGATTGACTAAAAAATGCACTTGAAAAATCATTCGTTATAACTTGGCAAACACGAAATACGTCAGGTCGAAGGTTGTAAATTTAATCAAATTCTTCAATAGGAAATATGCAACCAATTTTAAATATTAGATATGGTTATAATATAGAAACAGAAAAAACTTAGTTCGATTTTCCGCCTTTTGTCCAACCACAAAGTTATTTAACTTGTCATTGTAAAAAGTACAGTTACTAAGCAATTGCATTTTGTTCCCAGATGAATATTACCCTAACGGATGTACGATATTTCATATTATTAATGTTATTATTCTAAATTCCATTGTTATGATTTCTAACAATGATTTTGTCATTACCAATAAAGAGATATGTTTATAATTATGTACAAATTCGTAATAAGCTTTTATCATCATCATGCTCATTGACACAATTATTACCATTATCACTGTCACCATCATCGTCATCATAATTATTAACATAATTATTACCATTAACATCATCGTCATGGTCAGCATCATCGTCATCAATAACAACCCATTTATTGGTCCATTATTGGACACAGATCTTCTCACAGAATGAGAACAGTTAAGCCATGGCCTGCCACGAGGGGTAATTAAACACAATCGATAATTATATATCCGATATCGACTAACAAGTGATTATATCGTAATTTCCACTAGGTTTTTGTCCTAAAACATAATTTAAAATATTCACACATTGACAGAGTATGTCGATGTTTATTTTTCATCACGTTAAACGTTATTTGCGTACAGTATTTTTTGTTCCAAAAAACCTAATAGCTTCATATCAATTTCTAAATATAAAAAAGCTAAACAAACAGACCGAAGTTTTCGAAAAAAAGATTACAACTTGACGGCAGAAGTTAAAGACGAAACTGGAAGAGACATAATAATTGTACCATATCCAATAGTTGCATATTTGAATATATTGAATATTTTACTGTAAATATTGAAACGATATCGATAAAAAAATTATCACTATTCAATTTCTCAACACGCAGAAATTATTCATATTGATATTAATGTTCTTAACACAGTAATATTAGAACAATATTTGTTCTAAGTCTTAGTATACTGTTAACGAGCAGACTACAAAAGATGAATACAATACTAATTGATCATCAATCCTTTCGTTGTTCCACAACTAGCCCAGTGGTGGCCTTGATGGTCAAGTTGCTTTCAAAAAATCTCACTTTTATGAGAGAAGAAATTTAAATAATTGCAGTTTTAATTAATTTTTTGCGAGTATAATCAATTATTCATTATAAAAAGTCCTTTTTCATGACTTTATTCAAAAACAATTCATTACTTTATTCATTATTCTTACCTTTTTCAATATTCAAAAATTATATATACCATTGTTTTGTTATCAACCGATTAAACAGTTAACAGCTTATATTGATTATACGATTATTAATTACCGATTATTAATTTCTTTGTTATTACTATTGTCATTTCCAGTACCTCTAGATCTATAAGCTCAATTTCTTTTGTAATGAGAGGCACGGAGGACAGAATGGTTGCCGAGATGAATGGTTTTTTTAACAAATCCGCGATTAAACGCCGCTTCGTCGCTGATAGCGTAAAATAAGAATAAACGAATTACATCCGTAATACACTTTTATTTGGTGGCCCGCTTTGTCCGGACCGTGAACTGGCTGCAGCGACTGCGACTCGAATCGTTATGTTACCCTTGACTTTGCCACTAAGATTGAAGGCGTAAGTATGAAGTCTTATAGAAGTAAGCTACTAAAGTTGAAGGTCTACCCATGAAGCCATATGGTTGTAACGAGTGAATAATCAGGGTAGTTTTAGGTATCAGTTTTATTTACGTATTAAATTCGTATTTGAGAACGGGTGAACTGAATATTTTGACTACGAGATAAATTTATATATGTTACCCTTGACTTTGCGACTAAGATTGAAGACGTAAGCATACGACGTATGCATGCATTAATATAATATTTGGAAATCAGCGTGACAAATTGATCATAAATTGAGCCTAGACGTGGACACTGACGGTGCGACTGGTCCACCAATTTAAAGTTGCTCAGCGAGCTATGGAGAGGGCTATGCTCGGCGTCTCTCTGAAGGATCGAATCCGAAATGAGACAATCCGACAGCCAACCAAAGTTATCGACATAGCCCAAAGGATTAGAAAACTGAAGTGGCAGTGGGTTGGTCACTTGTCGCAGAACAGATTTGTCGCAGAACCGATAGCCGCTGGAGCAGACGTGTTCTGGAGTGGAGACCGCGACTTGGCAAACGTAGCGTAGGAAGCCCACCAGCTAGGTGGATGGAGTGGCGGTATACGCAAAGTGGCTGGCTGTGGTTGGATGCGAAGAGCTGACGATCGAGCTCAGTGGCGTGCTATTGGAGATGCTTATGTCCAGCAGTGGACGGGAGTAGGCTGATAATGAATGAACGAATGAATGAAAATTGATCATTATTTATCTTGATAACAGTTTATGATCTAAATATGAATTTTGGGTCTAAGTTCCTTGTTTTTGTTTTAGTCTTAAACACAATGTTCAAAACAACACCTTTAAAAAAATAAACGTCATATTAGAAAAGAAAGATAATATTTTAAAATTACTTTTCAAAACATCATTATAACGACGAGAGCGTGTGAAACTTTAGTATCGTGATGTCTGTTGAGTGCATGCGACGAGCAGACACTCTGTCTGGGAGACGATCAACATTAGTATAATGCGAGACAATTTGAAAAATGTATCGAATGGAATCCCTGACAACTGAGTGGTCAGCAAAAAATAGGCACAAGCTTTTTTATTTGCAAAACGATTCGAAACGAGAAACGACCTTTGCTAGTTTTGATCACGTCCTTATTTCTTCAAGTCGAGCGTACAACTTGTCCCGCAAGTTGCACTCGGCAAAAAAACCCCATCCAAGGAATCACGTAGAGTTTTCAATCCGCCTCGTAGAAACCGCAGCACCCACAATATTATAACTTGTAACGACGCAAAATCGATTGCACAAATGATAATTTACGTGATCGAATGACAGAATAATCGATTTTTTTTAACATTCCGTATTCGTTTGTCCAAAACCTACTGTTATCTACTACAATTTGTTGCGACACCAACGTACCAAATGTTACTGCGTTTCATTGGTTCTTGTTCGTAATAAATAATTGAACTATGTGGAAACACATTTGATAGGTTCCTTTAATGTTTAGCGGTCAGTGTATTGCTCTCCACGCAGAGGGTTCCTTTTTTGAATTCCAGCTAAGCAAACATGAATTCGCAGGGTAAATTTAAAGTTGATTAAGCCAGAGTAATTTTGTACTTCTTCTGTGTAACAAAATTTATCTGAACTGAATTGATACACAATACGGATAACAGAGAGCAAAGTATTTTGAACCATACAGATAAGAAATAACGGGAATAATGACACTTTGTAAAATTCGTGATTTCGTAAAATTACTCTGAAATAGTTTAAGAAATAATTCACTAAGCCAAATAACATGACAAATAAAGAAGTCGTTAAAAAACTACTTCCGATACTCAAAAAATATGAGAAAAACGGGTGGAAATGATTCAATAGCTAGTAGCTGTTAGTACCATGTGCAATCCTTTTCTACACAGACTAAAAAGAAGCTATGATGAAATACCTAAGGTTGTGTAAAAATTTTGAATAATAGTTCGCGACTGAACTATTTTCATCCTTTTCATTGAACATTACAAATAACACTTTAAGACTCCGTTCAACAACAAAAAAATAGCGAAAATTAGCAAAAAATTAGCGTTCAACAACAAAAAGTTTTTTCACCAAAAATAATATCACGGACCTCACGTGCGACTCGCACTTGACCGCTTTGCGTCAACCCTTTGCAAAACGCCAGAAAGTACAAATATATTCGATTAATTTCGTTATGAAATTTCAGTGAAATCGATGAAATATTAAATTGGTGTTTCGCAAGACCATTTTAGTATGTCTGTTGTATCATTGTGTGGTGTGATAGCTATTGTCGATAGCGCATTGTGTGAGTCGCGGCGTAAAAAGCATGAAGTCAATGATTGTGTAACGAAAATTCAAGTTCGCGGCACCGAATGTCTTGTGTCGATAAAAATAAACAGAAAACTCAATGTTGATAGATGTCTTTGTCATACTTTTGTTATGTGTAAAATGTTTATACGTGTTTCCTTTTATATGTTTTTGCTACTTGGTTATGAGCAAAAATAATTTAGACACATCGGTATATTTACATGTCAGTTATCATTTATCAGCTATATGATCACCATGGCACAGAGTCTGCTTAGTATGAGA
>DWMO01000063.1:0-12688 GCA_018245175.1 Elbella theseus
CCGCACCTGTGTATTAGATCAAAAAAACGCCGATAGGCGTCCGCCGCGACGAATGGGTTAAGATAAGCCTCAAAGTTCAACCACACCACATTCATAAAACGAATAGCCAAACTCAATCGCAGTACTCATTGTCAATCGCACAATTAAATCCCAGCGTGTAATCGATCCGACGACCCAATAAGCGGCTACATAGTGTAATGTTCGCGTTAATTCGACTAAACTGACTGCCCAATAAACAGCTTATTGACACTTCAATGGATAGATTGACAGACATTTACGAATAATAGCGATATTCAGATTTTAGCATAATATATCATCAATTATTCAGTCACCATTACTTTTATCGTTTCACTATTGTACAGAGAGCTCCCCTGATAATGAGTAGGATTTTGGCCTTTGTCTGTCACGGTGGCCGAGTGTAGGATGCAAACTGAAGCGTTGTATCATCATCATCATCATCATCAGCCTACTCACGTCCACTGCTGGACATAGGCCTCTCCAAAGCCACGCCACTGAGTTCGATCTTCAGCTCTTCGCATCCAACCACTGCCAGCCACTTTGCGTGTATCGTCATTCCACCTAGTTGGAGTTGTATACATGGAATTTTTTTATGTAATTCACTATATTAATATATGAAATTAATTAAATATCGTGTCATTAATGTAGTATGTAACGCTGTAGTACCTAAAAGTAAATAAGTAAATACTTACAAAGCTGCTTACGTTCGTTAAGATTGGAAAAACTTGTAAACAGACTTACTAAAATATGAATATACTTTTATGTTGTAAAGTACCCTATAGTATTGAAAATTACCTACTTTATGCAGAACTTTATTTATTTTTATAGATGTGTTGATGTATGTACGTGCACTTGTACGTACGCGTGATTACATGTGTGTACATGTGTATATTGTTTATGTGTGTGCGTGTGCGTATTTGTTTGTGCAAGTGTATATAGCATACTTGCATTATGTACAACTCGAGACTGTCGTGTTACCATTCTATTTGACATGTTTAACTGAGTAACTGTCGTTATACCTGTTATATTATTTATCATTCAGACATAACCAGTCAGTTTACGTCTGATTTCGTTTAGGGTAAGACAACATTCAAAACAGAAAGAGTACATATATTCATAAGTGTATAAATTATATTCTCCTTCGGAATTAATTTCTAAATTAAAATTAATATTTAATCATTAATAAAATTAATTTTCGCTTGCATAACTCTGTACATTCAAACTACGGACATTCATACTTCAGAGTTTCTAAGCACAATGATTCCTTCGCCGGAACATTCTATATAAATCACACTTCAGCTACAGTTTGTTCACGAATGTTGGAGTAAATCATAAGTTTTAACTAAGCGCTGTAACGCCATGCCCAATGTTACCACACTTTACACTAAATTAAGATATGTAATTCGTTGCTAACTTACTTGAAACGCACTCTAGCGGAAGTACTGTTAAGCTCTGTTCACATAGTATAATTATATTTCAGAAACAAACAATGGAACACCTGTGGTAATTTTTTTATGAGTGTACACTTGCTTAGGAACGCATATTCAGCTGGCGTAAATAATTATTTAATATTTAATTACTGAAGAATTGTACAAAAACTTCCAAAGGAGGGATTATCTGGAAACCAAATAGTAAGGTAAGCTTCCGTACTTGCCAGTCTCGAATAAAATAAATAAAAGTGACAATGGAAAACACGGTTTCTTAAAATTGAAAATTCGTTCCTGATTCTACTATTCAGGTAGGTATGTGAAATATTAATTAGCTTGTTTTAGATTAACCACATCTTAGAAATAACATGACACTAAGGTTAACAATAATATCTTAAATTTTAGTTGGTTAATAATATACATATTCACATGAAACTACATACAAGTCATACGTGTAACATGTGATCTGTCTGAACGTCCAGAATGCCAATGTATTTGCCTGTTAGAATCTCCAATACTCCCAAGTTTACTTAAAAAATTAGGATATACTTGTAGAAGCTAGCTCGCTTAGTATTTTGTAAGCATAGAACACTAGTCAAGTGTGACATGTAGGTACCTAACGCAACACAGCCTAATAGAAACAAACCCCTACTTTGAACCCGACACAGAAGAGCTGAAGTATAACTTAGAGCACACCGTCCGACGTGAGCGACACGGAATAGACAAACAGCACCTGTGTGAAGTTACCGGAGCGCGACAATCATTTGACACTCCAGAGAACTGTTTAGTTGAATCAGCTCGCAAGAACAGTGCCACTTGATGTTACTCGAAAATTACTTCATTTACGTGCCAGTTGCCGTGCCATTACTAGATAACCTACCTCTCACCTAACCTGTCTCACCTAATATAAATGATTATAAATGATGTAGGGGAAATTTTACGTAGACATCTTAATTTACACTCAATGTCTTCGATAAGTATGTACGTACATACAGAAGAGTATATTGTCACGTGTCTGGCTGCAAACACGTTGAAATATGCTCATTCATATTAGATAATAAATTTAATATCCCATGTTACCAGAGTATAAATCGAGGACAAACATCCACTTTAAGGGCCATTAATCTTTAATTAATCTTGATTTATTTGCGGTCTTCAATTGATTGTCCTGTATACCCGAACAGTAGCTGTACTGTGAGTTAGCTGTAACCCACCAGTACTATGACAGTAGTATTGCGGATGATACTCTGATACACCATGGTAACTCCATGATCCATGGAAGCATGCAGACGGGAAAACAAAACATTTTGGAGGCAATTACGTTATGAAAACTGTAAGTACGAATACTCCATATACTTTACGATATAAAATCCGCCACACGAATAGCGAACAATTTGGGTCATGTGGCCAATGATAAACTTGGTAACAGTTTACAACCAAAGCAGTAAAACCGTGGCTCATTTCAACACAGACGGTTCAAAACAAGCTGCACCAACCTACCTCTTAGAGTTTTGTACACGCGGTCACCAACACACGACTGACGAATACCAAATTGAAATACGAGAAGTATTATATATTTTTTATGTTATCTGTTACTTATATGCTTAACAGATATCAAAAACGAGTGTAGTATAAAATATATTTTACTTTTTATTATCTTTAAATTAAATACCTTGTTCGTTTAAACATGAAATGTTACTAAAACAAGTGTTGATCTAGACATCATCATCATCATCATCAGCCTATCTTAGTCTACTGCTGAACATATGCTATTCTATTCGTCTATTGATCTAGACGGTATGCGTCAATTTTAAAAGGGACACATTTAAAAATAAACTAACCGATCAGTCTGTGAAAAAGTAAATAAATACGTATTTGATTAAAATATAACACTATGATTACTCACGTAAATCGGTTCATAGTTAGTACATTAACATTAGTCGATATGTCTACTAACATATTACTATAAGAGCGCACAAAGTAAATTGTTATGAACAGACAGCTTCAGATCCGATCAAACAGAACTTTGTAATGTAAAATAAAACTTCAATTATCCGTTTGAATAATTATTAGGAACTTAAAAATAACGTCAAACCCAAAATCTCTCTCTCTCTCTGTAACGAAACATTAAACTAGAACATTCTGCAAAATTAAATATCATAATACCGCTCCTTTTATACCTACCGAGGAATAAATACTGTGAGTGCACTCTACGTTGGTATTGGAAATCAACCGGTTTCATATAAACGCTACTGTGGGTAATTACAGTGTACAAGATCCCTTATATTATGTAAGTCGTGTAGTACTTCTATACGTTTTAATTTAATTGTATATAATAATATGCTAAAATCCTCGTTATAAGCGAACACTATGAATTTATTTTCAAGCGTTGATTACAGGATATATTTTGTATTACTTTTGTGCGTTTTGTTTATTGTATGTAAGGCTATTGTTTGCCCGTCATATCGTCTGTTGGAAAGTGCAGATGCGCTCTAAAAGCCTAAAGTAAATACAGTGGCAATTCTGTGTGCAATCATATATATGATAATAATAATAATTAAGAAAATAATCCAATAAAATGTTTTTGTGCTGTGAATCTATGACTATAAGTCATTCATATCAGCAAACCAATGTTGTAGTACGGCCTCTAGAGTTGTTGGCCATTTATTACTTTCACATGAGAAGATACAGCAATTTATTTAAATTTATTTATTTAACGTTCAGCAACAAATTGGTTTACCTAATTCAAAACCGAACCACGGAAGCCAATTAAAATCGGATCCACATTTATTTTAAAAACATCGCGATGTTAAAGCGATACTCCATTTAGCTTTACGCCATAGGTTCTCAAAATTATTTCACGTAACGCCCACTTTGAGAATCAAATTATCCAGCGCATCGTAAATTTTTTAACTTTGCAGTTTTTATTCAAGTCATACGTTACTTCTGTGTCAAAGCTTACATTTTAAATGTTATGGTATGTTTTTAATTTTCGTTTATAAATGAATATATTTTATTTCTGTCTGTTTTTAAAATATCGCCGTCTCTTTGGACGATTTGTACACAAATACATTTTGCATTATTGTTTTTCTGCTGACATTATTGTCCAATTTGAGAAGCTGTGTCTTAAACACGATCATTTTTGTAAAATGAAATCACTAATTTTATCTTCTGTATTGATTAAATATGGCTAATGTATGCAGTAGAGACAATAAATATGTTTATTTATAGAAACATCGATTCTTATAACTGACAACTCGAAAAGTAAATCCATAAATGTAAGCAAGGTACAAAAAAGATTGTCATCGGTACGGGAGCATAAATCAGACATGTATATAAATGACCCTATATGCGAAGTTACGGCCGCGTGTTGATCGGAAAGATTTAGCTGTGATATTTTGGCATACAATTTATTTCGAATGATTATAATCAGGACAGGGTCATACGACGTCCCACGACTTTGTATTAAGTCTCGTAAATTGACTACAATTTGTTTTCTTTTACCATTACATGTCCCGACATAATAATTGTTATTATACATATTTATTGCTCCAAGTCCCTTACAAGTTTGGCGAAGAGCACATAGCGCCCAATATTTCTGTACTCATCGATCTGACGTGCTGCTTCTACAAAAACCAAGAACATATACAAAAAAGGTTAAAGGTTCTTACAGGGATACTACATCTGATCTAAAAGGGCACAGGTTGTTCCCGACTGCGCCCGTACCAATATTATCTCCACAACCGCCTAAACGTCATAATCCTCTCGCAATATTACTCCGAATATACGTCACGTCCAGGCCGCGTGATACAATTTATTGTTTCGTTTCAACGTGTTCCGGTATTGGTTTCCATATTGTAAATATACGGCTACAGTGTTATCTCGTGTTTTATGTGACACGCTTTCTGATACAGCGTGTTGTTTTTATAGTTTTATGTGGAACGCATTTTTCTACCGTGTAGTTTCACACTTAAACGCCGAACATTCCAGATCATTAAACATTGAAGTCAGTAATATGCGATTGATACTATATGAAATTGTATGTATCTTAGACTTTTACCAATGATCTCTTTTTTAAGGAATATGTAAAGCCGGGATAGTCTAGCGGATTAGAATTCAATGTGATGTTGATTGTGGTAGTTGGCTCAAAGCCTAGCGCGCTGCTTTTTAAAAATGATATGCGTTCGGTGATTTATTATCACTTGTTGTAACGGTAAAGGAAAACACTGTGAGAAACCGACACACTATTTACTAAGAAATTGGAAGTCTGATAACCCGCACTTGACCAGCGTGGCAGACTATGGCCTTAGTCCTATCATTCTGAGAGGAGATCCATGTAAAACACTAGAATAATAAAAAGGGTTAATGATGACAAGAAACGTATGAAAATTCACCTTGTAACACATATTTTAAGACAGGACCCAGATAGAAAATATATACTTTTAGGAAACCAGAAGTGAAAAATACAAAATAAAAACAAATAACACGGAACTTATTTATTAATTGTTACAGGATTTTAGATAAAGTAACAAAATATCGAGCTTTCCAATTGTAAAACAAAATCATTTTAACAATCTATTACAAACAAAGATTAATAGGCAGAGAAGGCAATTTTATTATTCACACAAGCAGAGGTTCCCCTTTTACCAAGTGAATTCAACGAGAAGTATCTCAAAAAGTCCCAAAACTGAGCTCGCAAGCCCTTTCATAGACAACAGACGTCACCTATTTAAATTCCTTCTACTGTCAATCAAATAAATTATTCTTCTTCTAACAATACATTATTATTATCTCCAAAAATCTCTGAAGTGCTGCTATATTTATTAATTTACGTGCCCGTATATCGGTTTCGGAGACTCGCCGCTATCTCATCAGTCGGTACCATAAATATTGCTATTTGGGAAATTTGTTTATTTATTCGTCTATAACATAACACCTTAAAATGTACCAGGACCTACTTTATGCCTCATGGCATCACGTCCCAATCAACCTTGGGTGATGGAGAGAATGTGTGGTAGACTCACACTTCACAGTGACAATGCTTATTTAGAAGGAAATGTAACAGATATATGTATGTATATTGAACAGCTGCGCACTGTCGTGCTGTATGTTTGTATATTATGCACGCGCGTGTCTCATATAGATTGATTGTGAAACACAAAGACTCTACAACTGTTCATAATGAACAAATGCGTGACTGTTCACGTAGAGTTCACATGGAAACGTATTGACGGTATTGTGGTCGGCATGTAACGTCAGTCCTTTGGGTTTAACCGGATTCGCTATAGTTTGAAGAACAATAAAGATATAGCCGTTGCATTAAATTGTGTTGTGTTATATTATGACGCCTGGTCATTTAGGAGATAGGCAGAGATACACCGCTGACGTGTTTCTTCATTTTATCGTCTTACACGCACCTATGTATTTTCTGATACTTCTGACACATGCATCCTTCAACATTGTCGTAAACGCGGATGCTTTGAAAATGATTGTTTATTTCTATTGAAATCCCAGGCCTATTTATGTCCCAATCTTTTGTTATTATTACATCATTACGCCAGGTCCTTTACGGGCAGTCAGAGAGCACCGAGATGATTGATTGTTATTATTACATTCTATTCTTGATTGGGGAAAAAGGTGATTGCCAATACCCACGCCGGGTGTAATGTCGCCGGGTGTAATTTCATGTTGTTCGCTGCATGCTTTCAAGTTTGTTTTCAATTGAAACATTAAATTTACGTCACGCCTATAATCCCCGAAGAGGTAGGCAGAGAAGTGTAGTACACTCCCACGTTTCACCAGTAACATTTAATTCTCATCGAATACATCGGTAGTGAGCCTATTGCCATACTTACAATAATCCAATAGTATCCGATCCCGGATTTGAACCCAGGACCTCCCGATTGGCAGTCGCGCTTGCAACTACTGGATCGACTGACCGGACGACGACTGGACGAGGCAGTCAACTTCCGTTTAATATAAAGTAGCAATTATCATGATGTTGCCATTATTGTAAACAAAATGTATATTTAAATAGCTTTCTATAGTTTGCCACAAGGTCGGTAGTGTTCTGTTTATTTCTAACATTTAGAGAATATTAATATAATTTTCTACAGGGGAAAAACTGTGTGTACCTCGTACGTTCTCACCCAGAAACTGCTGAATCGGTTTTGTTTAAATCCAAAATAGAAGAAGCTTTAAAAATGAAATGAAATAGGAGATAGAACATTTTATAGAATTTACTCGGATTTCCATTCAATCCAATTCGCTGATACATACCAACCTTATATAGACCAAGTGATCTATGAGTAATATAAATTTGTTTTGCAATAATCCGAGATGTTCAATTACGCAATAATTGACTTTCGTAAAGTAACGCTTGGTACTATAACTTTCCTTAAGAACAAATTATACCTTTCTGCGTACCATATCAGTGAACTGCAGCTAACAGATGATAGGTAAACTTATAGAGGCTACCTAGCTTTTATTGGATGTAAATTAAAAATACGAGTACCTATATGTATTTTGTATATATTATATCCTTACGCCAGGTTACTTACGGGGTAGTCAGACGGCCCCAGTGATAAATATCTTTATTTTTACACACCTGGTGTGCTTGTCTGCATTTATCCCTCTGTTTATATACGTTATTTTGAAGCGCTCCACATCACTCCCCCATCCTCATTAAAAATATGTTTGGCCTTAAAATGATGTTCTTAAAGAACCATTGTAAAGGCAGGTTAAGATTGGTTCACAAAGCGACCATTTTTCAGTATCTATTGTTTGTGTTTACAACGGAATAGGTCCTTGTCCAGCTGTTTTGTTCAGTTCCAGTATAGATTAATTAAAATGAAATGAGACCACTTTCATAAAAATGTATTGTGGTAAAAATAGTTTGAGACCGTTAGCAGGACAAATCGCCTTTTGTCCGTTGCCGGCGGGTGTGCACTCCGCTTTATTCATAGCTGATTTATAGTCCGCGGGTGTGCACACCGCTTTATTTAGAGCTGATGTATGCTTGTGTGCTTTTAGCTTTATTAATTTTATTCACGTTCCAATTAAACATGAATGGTTTATAACTATGATGCAAAATTAATTAAGAATTAAATCATCATCAACCTATATCCAGAGCTGAACACAGGCTTTTCCTCAGGAGTTTTTGCCCGTAATGCCCACGCAGTGCATGCGGGTTGGTAGTCGCAAAGCGCGGCTTCTCGCACTGCTTATGCTGCCGCTCCTTGCCGGCCAAGGTATCTATAGGGTACCTAAGAAGAATACGCTATAGCGTTATCAGCAATTATCCGATCAGGTAGTCTTGGGTTTGGTCGTTTTGGATTTAGTCATCGGCCTAATAATGTAGCGAGTAGTAAATGAATAGCCAGCGGTCATAAGTGGCTGCTGACGCCTGCATACTTCCATAAACGCGTGTCTGACGATAATGAAAGTGCAGCGTCAACTTCAATAACGATTCAGTTAATTACATGACTTTACAATCGTTTAATTACATGCATTCTCACCTCTACACATTTTGTGTAATTCCCGAGTAGCGAATATAAATAATGACGTTGTACAATTGAGAGTGTAATTAAAACACACACACAGACACACACACATACACACGCACACGCACACACATACACACACACGCACACATACACACATACATACAGAGAGAGAGAGACACACACACAGGCACACAAACACAGATACACACACAAACATGCATACAAACACGCACACATATATACGCACACGTCTAACTAACTGAATTACGCCGAGCCACATTAATATAAACCTACGTTTCTCATTACAAGTGACAATGTATTTATATCTTATGAGAAATAAAGAATAGCAAATTTTTGTCTTAGAGCTTTGTCATCATCAGTGAAAGTAGTCTGCTGAAGGAGCCATTTACTGTATGACTTAAAAATGTAAATAAGCCAGGCCATTATATGTGAGGCATTATGCCACTAGACATGATTACCGGCGTTTTTGCCACTTGACCTAAATCTACATGCAGATGTATGCTAAGTGGAAAATGTATAATTTATGTTAAACATGTCATATGTTAAAGGCATACTCTACCTTTTGTTAGTCTATGGAAGATTATATGTATTTAAATGTATTTTTCCATTCTTAAATCTGTAGTATGATAATCTGAGTAATGGACACACAAAAACATAAAGACAGGTGCTTGTGTGTGTTTGTGTGTGTCTGAGTCTGTGTCTAAACGCACACCCTTATATTTAGATAAGGATATTGCATTAAATCTATTAGACCAAGAAACATTTCAATACTCGATTAAATGACTTATAATAAACATCATTAATTATAAAAATTTGAAACTTTAAATATTTAAATCTAACTGGTGAAACGTGGAAGCGTTTTACATTACGCTACCTACCGTTTCGTGGATTACAGGCGCGATGTTACGTTTTAAATTTATTTGAATATCTTCTTATACACCCAAACAAAAATATATCGTGGACCAGTCTTAGTACAGATGTAGTTGTAAACTGTCAACGGTCCGAAAATTCTTTGAAAGCTTTTCATTGCTCAGCAGCTTACGTAAAGCATACGGTCTTGGCTTTTAAAGCAACATGTACCTCTCTTTGCTGTACTTTAAAATGGAAAAATAAAAAGAAATTGATTCCTACGTTCTCCGTATTTTATTATAAAAAAAAAAACCTAACTTCACGCCTGTAATTCCCAAAGAGATAGGCAGAGGAATGCAGAACATTCCCACATTTCACCGGTTACGTTTACGTCCCACTATGGAATAGGTGGTGAGCCTATTGCCATCGTCGGGCACATATCCAGACTCCGAACCACTACTAGAAAATCTAAATTAGGAGATTTTGTAGCATTCGGCCCGGGAATCGAACCCGGGACCTCCCGATCGGCAGTCGCGCTTGCAACCAACACATCCAACGAGGCAGTCAAAATCAGGAATAACAGTTAAAATCAGGAATAACAGTTGAATAAACAGGAATGCCTAGTCAATATTAGTCTGTTAAATGACCTTTGAAAATCGCCTAAGTTTTCCTCATTTTGACAAATAAATAATGTTTATGCGTCAACATCTGAGCATTTCCACGAATCCAATGTAACGATTTTTGATCACGTCGCAAAAAGCATATTTTTAAGGATACCAATTTCGCACACTTTGGACGCTAGAAGTTTTCCTTGCCGTGAAATTCCTTCCTGTATTTCGAAAGTGCTTGCAATGTAATGCAACAGTTCAATCGTTTGACAGGCATTATGATAGCCATGATATTGCTGTCTTAAGACAAGCATCGACTCGAAATAAATCATATTGTGTCAGATATTGTACGTTACGTCCGAATGAGATCAAGCATCTCAACTCTTCATACTGTCGATCACGATACACATACCTGAAGCGATTACTGATAAGGGCGGCGGTGGGGGCTAGTAACATATCATAATAACGATAGTATATAATGATAACATATAATGATAACATATCATTCTGCACATAAGCCAGTCATTATGAAACGCGATTACATCATACCAACCCTAAAAGTATATCGATGATTACTTTCCGTAACAATGACGTACGTAGCCCCACTCTACTCTTTTTAAGATTAAAACACCATTCGCCGCAAGCGTGAAAGTAAACATCGTGTTGAAACTTGGACACCTTAGAAATTTCTATAATATTGACTAAGGTGAAGCCTGGCAACCCAAACTTATCCAACGTAGCAAAAATATTGCCTAAACTGTGCTCGTTCTAAAAGAAAGAAATGTGTCTAACTAACAGGAAATAAATAAAAGTGGTGGTTATAATGATAATGATGATGAGTAATAGTCATTTTAACCGCAGAGCACCCCTACCCCTGCTATTTAATTTACATCTCTTCTACCTGAAGGCTGGCTGGAAGAATTAATCGCTCTGATAGCGATAAGGCCGCCTTTTACATATTTAGCAATGAGAGATTTTTATGTTCATACATGTTATTTTATGCTGGTGCACAAATAAAGAGTATAAATAAATAAATAAATAATTCACTATTGTATTCATTTAATTCATATTTCAATTCTACGGATATAGCAATTAATATTCACCTTGATGATCGTGAACATGATGGTGAACATACACATCAACGTTTAATATAATAGGTAAGTCCACAAACTATAGTTATACAAATTTACAAACAGGTAGTTTTCGCTAATGCTCTGTATTTTAGATATGACAATACCTGAGCAGGGCAGGTTCGGATAATACTATCCACGATTTTCATAGCATCTAATATTATTTAGTATGTTGATCACTTATATTTTCTCCGAAATAAATTCGATGGTTATAATATTATGTTAGGTACGGCATAATAACAAAAAAAATGTTTTTCAATATTTGAATCAGCACTTATGAGAGCAAATATAAAGTGTATTTAATAGTGATCTTTTTATTTAATAATTATTCGACATAGGCACTTACAATTAGACGACAACATTAAATGGAACATGCACACCTTTAAAGTTGAGTTAGGACTACATAACGAAACAACTATAAAAAACTAAGTTACTTATTAAGCAAAGTATCTATTATTTTTATATCATCACGCCAACTCCCTAATATATAATACTTCCAAATGTTTTAAGGGATAGGCAGAGAACACCGAGTGCCAAATATTTTTGTCCTTACACACCTACTGTGGTTTTTTCATGCCGGTTTCGGAGACTTCTAACTCTACTAATTTCTAACATCTAAAATTTAATATTTTTGGTGATTACAGCAATCAATAAAACCGCTGTATACATACACCGCTGTATGATGGTTTAGTAAACCACAGCAATTTCATAATCCAAAAGTAATCAATCCTACTATCCGAGCGTACTTCTAACAACTTTTAGCCCTCTCTTGAAAATTTTGCCTCTTGCGACACTAGCGCCGTCCTAGTACGTACTAAATATACGAACCATAAACAACTTACATTATTTAACAAATTACAGATATGGCAACAGGTAATAAAAATATATACTATATATCAGCTTTATTGCAGATTAATTTTAAATTCGCGATATAAAATCTAACAATTATTTTTTTCAATCTCGCTCGTATATTACGTTTTTGAGCAAGAAATGCAATGTAATGCTATATTAATCATGTAGGTAATTTGACTGTACAAGTACATGGGTGGGCATAAGTTTTGTAGAAAATCTGCCGATGTCATTTGTCATAACACAATACACTGTCTTAATAATGTATTTCAAACTATTAA
>DWMO01000064.1:0-12679 GCA_018245175.1 Elbella theseus
GTTGGACGATTATTGTATCTGGAACAGTTCGTGTCGAATGGAGGGTTCAAGTAAACACTGGTCGAATCTGGGGCAGTCTCGAGCTCGCTCAGGTGAACGGACGAGGGCGAAAGTAAAAGTGGACAGCGGGCAACATTAGACGGCGGAAAGCTACGATTTCCTCACATACCGATGCGTCTTATTTAATTGCAATTAAGGCCATTTTTCTCTACCACTAGAATATATGGCTCAGACGCGACGGCCGTTATAGGTGCAGGCTTAAGAGACAGGCTTCAGTCAACGACTCTTTTCTATTTTGCACCATTGAATATGGCTTTAATGTGACGTCCCAGTCATACTTGATATTTCGTTCATATATGGCGAAATTCAGTAAGTAGAGTTTTTAAATCATATTCATAGTTATTACGTGATGTGGGAAATTGAAAAGCAAAATGGGATTACTATTTATTACATTGTTCCAATATATTACAATCATTAATTGAAATACTAACGTTTTAACCTTTCACTTTAGCTTTCAACTCATTGCAGCTCACAATCGCCTTGCCTTGTTTTTGTCCATAGACCACAATATGAATTTTATATTCACCCTCCGGAGTAAAAAAGTCAATAAACTGCATGCAGGGGTTACGGAAAGCAACTTTTAGCAATTTTTCCTCAGTGAAACCCAATATTCTGTTGCAGCTATTTATGGTTAGCTCAGAATCAAGATAACATTTCGATGTTTTCAATTTCGTTTAATATACATAGCTTTAATGATTTCGCGTTGAATGAAATAAACTTCTAGTTGTTTGAAAGGAGAAGGTCTAGCGGTGATTGCGAGATGCTCTTGTCCATCTCTCTCTTTCTTTCCAATTGAAAGTTATGTTATGATTCGTATTTGTTTCGCCGGTTGTAAATTACTTTCGTGTAGGCGCGCGCGTAACGCACAAAATCGATTATTGGCCGAGTAATCGATCAATCAAAACAATTGACTTTTAAAATAGAATGTGAGCGGCCTTCCATTAAGCCGGTGCGCGGCGAACCGACCAAGGCAACCTTTTCCATTGTGGATTGTGTATTTAGCCATTAGAGCATTGCCAGAAATGCGTCGGACGACCTCCCGAGACATTATTCGTATTCGCGAAACAGGTATAATGCGTATATAAATACAATCGAGTCCAAGCCGGCACGAAAAAAGATACGACATGAGCTCTTCAATCGGTCCGTGAGTTTTTCTGCGAAGAAATTCGAGTTGCTAATAATAATTTTATCGACAACTTTTTTCGTTGTCAGCTGATAATTTCCCCACGTAATAATCTAGCGGTGTTTTAGTATTTATCAATGTCATAATTCTGTCCTTTTATCTAAATATGTATGATTACATATTAGATAAACATCGAAATTCACTACTGAAGTAATTAATGGTTAATATGTTTGAGAATACTGTATATTATAAATATTTTTGTCCTAAGAAAATATTTTGGTTAAATTTGGAAATACGAAATATGGAATGCCATTCACCTCGGGATTCAAGTTGTCGACCTGTTAATGACATCGGAAATATTTTCTAGACCCTTAAAATAACAATTAAACCCTGTTCTATCACAGTGTATTCAAGATAAGGTACGTTATCTGTTCAAGAACCTAATGTAATTTTTATATCTATTCCGTATAATATGTATCTGTCTAGATATATGGAAATATATGGCCACCAGCTTATGAATATGCATTTTTCCTTTTATTGTTATGTATTTATTGTTTCCTTTTATTAGTTTGTTATAATTACAATCAAGACATGGCATAGTTTACACCTTATATTCCATCTCTACGTAGTCTTAATTTTGGTATCTTCATATGAATCAGAAGGCGCCGGTTTAATTGGACATATCTAGCACATGTGTCGTTGGTACACAGTCACTAAACTACTAATTTTCTTGACCCTTTATCTGTCTGCCAATCAAGACTGGCATGTGTGGAACGCGACACGCAATTGGCCGCTACGCGATACTTATTGGCTTTGGGACCAGTCTAACTAGCTCCACCGCACTCGCCGCCAGTCATTCCAAATCAAACGTTTCATGTTACGAGATAAGATAGAATGTGCCACATTGAATAGCTAACTAACAGGGCTCTTCCATAAGTGGTCGATATCTATTATAAGACCCATTTTTTATCGCAAATCCTTGACTCTATTACGTTCACCGACATAGGATACTTGGCAGATATTTGGTCGTGATCGACCGACGGATCGTAGTATTAGTGCAAGCAGAGCTATTCGATTAGTCTTTACAATTATCGACAACAGTATATTTAAGCTAATTATGTGAAATTAAATACTTATCTTGTCTATTTAATCTTACGAGTTTGAGGTTCATTATTGGTGATAAGAAGAATCTCCATTATTTACTATGCAGTTACCTTGACAGCACTATGATTATAAAACTATTTTCCTTCTTGTGCTCTTGACTATTCATATTTAATGATCGTGTAAAATATAGGCAAATGAAAAAATGTCTTCAGTCTCAAGACCATTTTTTGTATTGTTTTACGGATTTGCGTTTTGTTACTGACGCAAGTAGCACCACATTAATTAGACAAATATGGACGTAAAATGCGTCATTGTGGTAATTTAAGTCTATTATTACTATTGGTTCAACATATTATATTGTTATCTCACCCGATGGTTAGTAACATGCTGTCTTACACGGTTTGTTTTAATAAACACATATCTTCTAGCCTTGTAAACTTATGTCACATTGAATGTTAATATGAGACCGTTACACAAGTATTTATAATGTTAAAATCGTGTCGCACGTCGGCGACTGCTATTCATATATAATTATCATTAAGGCGAGGAAGCAGCAAGCCGGGGGTGACATCGTTATTTAATAATATAATGCGACGCGACGGCTTATTTTCTGCTACCCGTCTAAAATTGGCGGTTTCGGAAATATCACAAAAGTGTGTATGCTGCGAGTCAACGGACGTCTGAGTGTCATCCGTTGATAAATGCTCCGGTGGGCGCGCACTCAATATGGTCCGTCTGCGTGCACGCGTTCGATGTGTGTTCATTTTTATTAGCGCTTATTTGCTTGTTTACTTCTTTTTATATGTTACGGAAATAGCGAACGTAGCTCATACAAATCATAAGTGACGTTGGCGTCGAAATACGGCGCGTCTATGTAGAATGTACTATTGATATTTTTGTTTATAACATCTCATAGCTGCTTCCAATAATCGTATATCGCTATACCAGGCATTGTTGTTCTTTAGTGTAACATGTTAATGTTGCTTTCAGCCGTCATAAATATATCGCTATGCCAGGGATTACGATGACGTCATATAACTCTGGGTGTTTGCAAAGCGCTGAGACGCCCGTATGAGAAAATTCCTCGTAAATATGCCATGTTTTCCTTGAATAAATATGCGTGGAATTGGTTAAATAAATAGTTCACGCTTATTTATGGCTAGATTTTGTTAATCATGAAGCTCCTAGAATACGCCGGATTCCACAAACATTATGCCATTCTCTAAACACGTTTGTTACATAGCTCTTAAGAGTACACAAATATTGGTTACATTTGATGTCGGTCAAATAAATCGAGCGTGTAGTTTGTAAAAATATCCAAAGCCAAGGACCGAATGAATCCTTTTGAGACGCCAAAACTTGAATTTTTTCGTAGAATGAGTAGGTATAGTGATTTTGTATTACTTTGAAACTGTCGTAAAAGTTCATAATTTGTTCCTACGTCCCATACTGAGACTCACGAAAAGAGGGTTCATCCGTTCTGATTGACTATTATTGCCAGCTTATTGTTATCCTCCGAAGTTTTATTCGCCACCCAATAAATAGTTAATTAAGTGAGCAGAAATACCCTAAAAATAGCTATTTTGAACGTTATATTACGATTGTGTTATGAAATCCATTTAACTACTGTTTTGCTTTTTTAATTTTGTTATACTAATGTAAGTATATATGTAGTTAAGTATATGTGTAAAACAAAAATGTATGATCTAACGTTTATATACATAGATACATATTTAAATAAATATCTTGTATCTTCTGAAGGTTATGAATAAACTGAAGCGCTCATTGTAGTGTCAATTAAGTGAAGAGTAGATCAAATTCTTTATCTTATTCATACGTGAATGAGCTGTGATGTGACACCTCTTTATGATGTCTACTCATTATTTACATGTCATGTCCGAATTAACACGTTATCGTCTTAAAAATGAGTCATGTTGTGTTTATAATAAACCCATTCCTTAGACATTCCAAGTTGCGTGAAGCGAATGCAAATTGTATTATGAACAATATTATTATTATATCTTACTTGATTCAGTTACACTAGATTCTACGTAGTTATTATTCAGTTATTTTGCTGTGTTTCTGGTAACTATAAGTTATCGATATTTAATTTTGACCTCCTGGTTAAATCTAATAAATTAATCTACACGGACCAAACGTTTTCGATTCTCGGAATATGTTTGGACTGTCTGTGCACCTAAAGCTGCGAATGTCTTCATTTACATAGATTCGCAAAATACCAATAGTGTACTAAATGCGTGAATTCATACATATCTTTAACATTATGACTTTCTACTGACTTTCATACTGACTTTCTCGTTGTTAACATGAGCTTATTAGCTGACTGTGATAACTAATTAACAAGGCAATAAGACCGAGATGTGATAGCACTGTCTCGGTTGAAAAACAAAGATTCAACGGGTTTTCATCATAATGGGCGCCCACATTAGGAGTCTCATGGGAGGCATAACGGATACACTTGGTGCTCAGTGAGGCCTTGTTGTCACAGTGGCGAGAGACGAACTCGTAATGGGTCTTCCCACGGATCGCATGCATATGTATGTACAAGTAGGCCGTGTACGCGCCCACGACACGACATCAACACTACAATGAACGGTTTTTCTGTTGTATTCGTTTATTTGTTTTGTTTTTGTATTGTGTATTTCTACTTTTTGAAGTGTTATGATTAATCTATAACTAAGCTTGTTGAATTATAAGATAAAATTGGTTTAACATTTCTTAGCGTTCCGTACATATTTTAAATTATTTAAATGCAGTTATTATATAGATATGGCTTACAGTACAATATATTACTATCAGGTGGTACTGTGGGTAAATACTAGAGAGAGCATTTAAATGTTTTTAACAGGTAGATAATTTATGGATAAGTATAAAGTTGCGACTGTTTACTGGAAGGAAATGTAACTTGTTCTAACGATGACGCACGAAATATCGTGGGAAACGGAATCCAACACTGAACCTTGATCCAATAAATTTTATTAGATTCAATTGGTATTGCGAGTAATGTAAGTAAATATATATTTAAAGTGTAGATGTACTACTGTCGAATTTATTTTTATCCTCTCGACACGATTTCATATATAGATATTGGTTAAGTTCTTTCAGGTGCATTAGTAATATAAGCGCGATAGATATTTCTGTGTTTCGTTAGGTATTAATTACGATCATTACCATTTAACGTCAAATTAATACATAGCCCCTACACTTCGACTATATACTTTACACTTTCAGTACAACGACCGACAGAATAGGGACGCTCCAAAAACCCTTGGCTTCGAACATCGCCATGTCATGAAGTGCCTAATCGCCCTGTTCCATTTACTTGACTGCAGGACGTAGTTCTAGTTACACTTCGTCAATATTCTCTTAATAATAAATGATGGGAACACTTGGGTGTAATCACACGAATCGTAGAGACACAATGGGTGAACATTGAACTGAATTTGTCTTGTCAGTAGAGGACAATAAACCATGTTTTTGAGCCAGTGTGTCGTCAATGCGACGAGTCAATGACATGACTGCAAGAATTATTGTCAGGAGTAATATAAACGAGCTGAAGTAACTATTACGTCGCTCGGGCTACCGCGGGTCGCTTGGTGGGGAGGACACAATGGACGGAAATCATCAATCAGCGGTTCTCACCCACGGCTCGGGAGTCCACTGTAGTAACAAGTCTTTAACAATTTCTATACAGAGGGCCTCTCCAGTATTCTCAAAGTTGTTGACAATTCTTATAATAGAAAGTCAAGATTTTTTTTCTGATGTGCCCTCTTGTACGTATCATATATGAAGTAAAATCTTATTGTTTAAGACCATGTGAAGAATGCCAGATGAAGTATGCCATCTTGTGTGGCATCATCTTGACCATGGAACGGACGCCAGGATGAAGTATGCGATGTTGTTTGCTATCGTCTTTTGCTCATAAATCGTGAATAATAATAATGAATCATCAGACCGAAATTACCAAGACGAAAAAAACTCCTGAACGTTTTTTGTATTCAAGGAAAAATGTCTGTTATAAAAACTACTTGCACTAAGACGCTATAGCAAAAATAAGTGCTTTAATCAGGCACTTAATAAGCGCTTCATGAGGTATGCAACCTGATTTTAACAAGCCGAAGTACCTGAAGCAAAGACTCAGTGTAAAAGTTGCGATAAATGTATTTAATACAGATACAAGCGTCATTAAAAACACCTGCTTCGAAGTTTCGAGATCGATTTAAAGTCAGTTTTTATAAACGTTGTTGTATTAAGACCACGTGTCGTAACAGCTGCTACGATTTGACTTGGAGCAAAAAAATACTAAAATGAAGTTCTTTTTGTATGCTCTTCGCTTAACATGACAGGTGTAAATAAAAATGGACTTGAATTTATATGCGCTCAAATATATAAATACACCGACGATGGGTCTCTTAAATTCACTTAGCAATGTACATTTTTTTGTATCCTGCTACAATTTGATAATTGCACATTTAAATCATTATTTGGTCAACTAATTTCCAATGTGACTTTACTAACATCAAGCGGTCACTTGAACGTCTGAGCTATCAGTGTTAAAATGATGTACAATTCGTTACAAATGTGTCCTCGGTCGGTTTCGGAAGTGCCAATTCACTGGCTTAGCTCACTTTGTGCTCGCCAAGGTCGTTTTTGGCCGTAACGCCTAGTGGGTTCGCACGGCGTCGTTTTAGGATTTAGACACTCGTGAATCTATTAGCTGGAGGAGTTTTCGTTTTGTCCTGCTGATCAGGATTATACTTTGCAATTTATGCAACTATACGTAACGGACTAAAGAAATCTATAACCTGATTTATATATGGGAATTCAACAGGTGTAAGAGCTATGTATATTGTAACAGGCATAATGGTAGGTATGTGATGGCAGCCATTGATCAAATCACCACTTTCATTTGAATGGCCTCTAATGGCGACTTCATTATTGTCAATCATCTCGAACGGCTTCGCTTTTACAAATTTCTCTTATTTCCAGTTGTCGCTATTGATCGATTTGAAAGGCGAGAAAATTGCATGTAAAATTTCCTTTTTCAACGGTGTCGATAATGCTTCTTTTCCACACTAAATCCACCAAAAGTACCAATGTATGGTTTTTTTCAATGGCTGGTACGAATTCATGAACTTAAGATGTGGCCAATATTTAAATATCTCTGTCTAAACTCCTCTAGTTATTAGGAAAGTGGCTTTTAAATTAGATAATATAATGTTTTACCGAAAGCTTTAAATATTATTTAAGTAAGGCTAAACAAAGCACAAATTTGCGTATATACAATATGATCATTTTTTTCGTTTTATTATTGGCACTTGACGACGGACGGGCTTTGGGTATTTGACGTAATTGTTTGCCGTGAATATCCAGTACTCACCAATACTGTTATTGCACGGGTAAAGGGCAGTGCTTTCAGTCGGAATAATAATGTTGAGGCCGCCGAGACCCGCTCAGCGAGTAATCCATTTTCACGCGATACTGACGCTTCCACGGACCGGCGTGAAACAAAAGCATCACGTAATAGACAAATTTTTGGGTAGCCGTCGTAATTTAACGATTTAATAACAAATAACTGTCCGTTCTCAATGATTTAGGGAAAGGGTTATTTTTCAAAATAAAATCTAGCAGGTGATCTATATTAGATTTAACATAATTTTCCGAACTACTAAATATTTGCTACGTTTGTTAAACAGTGTCGAAATTGGGTGAGATGATGAAAGTTGTTCAAGAATGTTGTGCGCTGTATGTAATGTAGCATTACATAAAATCTCATTTCGCACTCAAGATAGGTAACCGAAATTGCGTTTACGTTATTCTTCGTGGATCTAAATACAATTGAATGAATGATGAAAACTAGGAAATTGCTCTGACTGAGATTTTAATCATGATTTTTTAAAATCTTTTCGATCGGATTTATATTGCTGTAAAGAATTACGAGTATGTACTAGTTGGATCGAGCTTGTCCAGCCAGCCCTTTGAAGCGCGCTGCCAATTCAACGAAAAGCCGTGTCATGTCACCCCTCGTCATTCATAATTATTGCGCCCTGGTGCATGACAGCTGCTTTTTACATTCCATTGTATGCAGAGGAAGCAATCTAATTGGCCATTATTGCGTTGAAAGGAAACGAGCGTTTTTAAGTGCGTAGGAAAGATCATTGTTTGTAAGAGAAAAGTGACAACCCGGATTTTTAAAAGGTTAATTTACTGAGTTATTGTTGTCATCAAAATAATATCCGCCGTTGTGATACATAAGCGTAATGATTTTTAAATATGAATATGTATTTATACAAGATCATGATATCCGAAAGGTGTTTTGAAGTTATAATGTAAGCGGAAGTGAGTGGTTTCTTGACTTGCAAAGGTGACGGTATACTTGTATATCTACTTTAAATTGAAACATGCATATTTGTAGTACAGGTCTAGCTCTATGTAAATTATATTTTTCTCTTGTATAAAGAGAGTGATAAATTTAGAAAATGCACTTTAGTTTTGAAAGAATACAGATATTTGCCATTCGGTTCTCTCTGCCTACTCCGTTAGAGACTTGCTGTGATGGCATAATAATAATAAATATTTTTCCTTCTTTTATTGACGAATAAAAATATAACATATTAACCTTAGTTCTATTCACGTTGCACAATGTAAAAGATAAGATTACATTGTGACGTTTACTTGAGAAATGTAGGGTAATATTATTTGACCTTTGTCGGTATCTAATTCCGTCTATTCAGTTACGGCCACTGTATTTAATTCTTCGGTTTCTTTACGCAAGAATCCTTCTATAGTGCCCTAAATTCAGATATCGAAGAAATTCACGCAAAATGTTACATTTTTTTTTTTGCTCAATTTAAAGCTACAAATACCACGCGCTAGTAAACTCAAAAGTAATCACATTAAATTTTGATTTTATTTTGTAAAGTACGTATCCGGGGTGTCATTATTTACTTTTCATATCGAAAATTTAAAAAAATCAACTTATTTCTTAACACATCATAAAATAACTACGTTATGTGAGTGAATAATTTAAAAATGTAAATGATTAAACACGACCTGATAAAAAATAATAGACAATACCTGAATATTGTACACGTGCCTGGTTTACACCAGGCACGTGTTGTAAATCTCTTGGTGACTACAATTATTACCGTACACGTGCATGTAGTTATTTGGTTTCGAAATTTTCGTTTTACAATACCATTGTTTCTTCGCTCTGCACATCGTGTTACAAGCGATGCGAGTTTCCATTGTCCGTTGTTCATGGAAACGCGTGGCTTAGTTCCACCGAAAGGTTATCGTTTCGTTTTATTTTTTCTTTCGGGTCCGTTTCGCTGATTGCTTACGTTTTCATCTGCCGCTTATCGTCGAAAGATCGAATGGGCAGATGGTCGGCGGGGTGGGTCCATGCAGCCAATCGTTTCGGTGACTGCCTACAGCTGGTAAACACACATGGTGATAGACCGTTGGGACGTAAATCGATGCGAGCCAGCTGGCTTTATATTTATACCGTTTAAGTGCCAATATACATATTATGTATTTCTTGGGGTGCTTTTGTTGTGAAGAGATAAAAACGACAGCATTTCACATTTGACCGTTTCTTTATGTTTAGTTTTGTACACTTTTTGTTCTTTCGCAATAATTTAAACTGTGGGTGTGGGTAGATTTGCATTTGTAAAGTAAAAGGTCTAAATACGCATGTGCGATATAAATAAATGTGACGTGAATGTTACATAGGAGTAAACCTTTATATGAAGGCGAACTTGAACGCCTACAATTGAACGAATTGTGAAGGTTAGCGGACAAGACTAATTCAATCTGTACTATTATTAAGATATATTGTTAAAATGTTGTTTCATGATCGCATCAAAGTACCAAAAAACTGTATTTAACATTCAAGAATTATAATTAGCTCCGACATCATCAACCATTGATATTTGCAATACAAAATGGATTTTCGTACTTCCCTAATTATTTGAGCACAATTATTATTAAACAGATACATTTAGTTTCATGAAGTGAGTTTTTCCAACAAATTGTGGTTTTGTTCATATGAATAATGTGAGTAAAAAAATATTATTGTTATCACATGCCGAAAATTTACAATAAGACCATTGTGTTGTCTAAAATCTGAAATACATATTTCATTGTGCGTTAAACTCACAATTTACTATTCGACTAAATAATAGTATATTGTTCTTGCCGTTGTGGAAATATGATTCTTTTTCAGAGCAAATAGTTTCTAAGAAAAGTTTTTTAGACAGGGTTGAAAAGGTTTTCATTTGAAATTACTATGCATATTGCTCTATATTTTTGTGATATATATTCTGTCTTATTGCTTTATCGAACAAGTATTATTGTACAGAAACTTCACGTAAAAATATATTTATAGGCGAAAGCAAATTGATGAATATTTTGTCTATAACACTTGGTCGAGATAAACGGAAGCGAAATATACTGGGGTAATATCTGGCAACGTAAAATGTGAAGCAGTCCAGATCTGCGGTAATATTTTTAAAATGGACGGCCCATTAGAAATAAAAGTGGGCAGTGTCTCTTTGGCGCGTTCGGGCCTGTTGTCACACATTTAGACAATGAGTAAAAGTTGCTTGTTAATTGCGCGTCAACTTGATCCACTTTTTTTCGTACCCGAGCCGCGCGGGCTGAATGACGTTCAACGGCTACCTGCGTTCCGGTTTATTACTCTTTAATGCTCGTGTAAAAATTTCAACATAAAAATCGCCTACACCAGGTAGGTACCACAAAATTATTGAAACCGTGTATAAATATGTAGAGCAAATCGTCGACAAGTGCGAGATTTATATTGCTCATTATGTACCTCATATTATATATACAGGTAATTATTTTAAATTCTATTTATCTCATTTAAATGCAAGTAAGCGTATAAACACTTCATAGCTGCTCGAACATTACTTACTACACACCAAAAACCGAGTATGTTACAATTTTCTTTAAAATATAGAACATTTCCATATCTCTCAAATACATTTTTTTTACTTTACACGTTAAAGTGTTTCTTCTACCATACCTATAAATAATATAATCTATGTACATATAAAGCTATGTAATTTCGGAGTTTCTTATTGTAACATAAAAGAAACGTTTCGTTTCAAGCTCATTTCGTTTGTTGGATTATTACAGTGATCGTATCACGTGCCAAGTCAAGTCATCTCTACTTTTCATCGTATTAAGTGGTCATTGGTATAAAAATTCACTTGCTTCGTCATACCTGACTCACGCTTTCTATACATAGCTCAGTTTCATTCGAATTAAAATACAAGCATGAGTATGAGAACGTTTCATTTCTTCCAATGATTTTTTTGCCAAATGTAATTTTCAGCGTTTGAATAATCGTATGTTATGAGGTAATTTATTAATATAATCACGTCACGAACAATCAAATGTTTAGTTAATTTGATAATAATGTAGGTATCTTTTGTGGGTACGGGAATACAGTAATCAAATATGTGCCATTTTCCTGATTGAAATTTATACGACGACAGACGTATGCGGATATTATCGCTGTGTTTAATGCGAATTGGCCTTGTCCCATTGTTACTGTCCTATGTTCTTGTTTGTCTTGAAAAAAAAAATTAGAGAGCATAATTAATATGAATGTTATTACGAGTGTTTTCACCTCGTTTTCTCCGTTTATCTAACGTATCACCACGTCTGTTAGCTTCGAAGAGGTATGCAGAGGAGTATAGTACATATCCAGGCTAGTACATATCCAGGTTTCGGCGGTTATGTTTAGATCACATTATGGAATAAGGGCTGAGCCTATGGTCATATGCACAAATCCAGACTCCGAGTCATTACTATGAATTTCATGATAGAACTCGAAAATCGTACCCAGTATGTACTTTTCGATCAGCCGTCCCACTTGCGAGTTGCAACCACTCCACCAACGAGGCAGTCCGTTACTCTACGTTAAAAAAATATTAGTACTTGTACTTTATAGCTTACAACGTGAACCTCAACTGTTTAGCTAGGATGATTATTTTCTGATAGACTAAGAGTTGAATAACATTCCTAAACGGGGCTATGGAAGGTCTTGGACTGTGTTAAGTCAACAACCTCGATGTAAACGATTAATTTCAGTAAAAGTTCCTTTACCCTCCCACGGTTTAACATTTTCCTTTGTTTTTTTTTGCCCTCCTGGACACGGGCGGTAATCCGAATAATATGTTTACTATACTTTTTTGCTGTTCACTTTAGTATATTGAGCGCTTAGATAAATTAAATAGTACGATCTCCCATGCATGTATTGAGGTATAAATTTACGTTTTTTTATTAGGAATTTCACTGATGTTCCGCCGTTTGGCCTGCTACTAATCACTATCTTAAACATAT
>DWMO01000065.1:0-12667 GCA_018245175.1 Elbella theseus
TGCAGTGAAAGGGTTCCTGACTCGCTCGCATGTCAGCGCTCATTTATGAAAAACCCCGCGCCGTCCAATTTATGTGATTCAATAGGTCGCGCGGAACCGATAGCTAAGACGTTCTATCGAAACGCTGCCGGGCCACGCAGGGCTGCCACGAGCCAACCGCCTCAAGCTAATGAATTTTATAAAATGTCTTCTAATTTAAAAGATGAGTTAAGATTAACGATAATATTTGGCGTACCAGTAACTCGCTGACCACTCACACCTAAAAGTTCTTAATCTAGGCCCAAGTTTTCGAGGTCGTTACCCAGAGCAAGGTATCATACTCCAGCTAATGCGCGCTGCGTTATTAACATCAGACGAATCCCCAAGATATCTTCCCGGTGCCCTTCTACGGCCAAACTATTCAGGCCTTAATGTTTCCACACACTCGTCAAAATTAAATGAAAAGATAAACATTTTGTTCCCACAAGACGGGAGGAACAAAACCTCACCACCCTAGTAGTTATGAGATGTACAGTCTAATATATTAAGCCTTACGCTCGATACATCTGACCGCGAGTTCCCCCCTCGCGACAGCCCTGACGCGACCGCTTGTTACGGAGACAGTTAAATTGAGAGAGTCTGATACGATAATATTCTCTGATTGGAACCGATGAAGGCAGATGGAAATTGGTGCACCGGTAATTAATGCCCTTGTGGCTATTCATTTACTCGACCTCTGATTGTCTGGTGATTTCATTACGTTACTTGTAAACTAGGCTCGTACCATATTGGCTAAGAACCATTTATCCTTACCTTCAGATGTTATAGCGCGAGTATGAGAATGATTTGCATATACATACATAATATGATGATCGTTGCATCCTGCAAGAGGGTCCGTAGGTAATATACGACAGTGATATAGAAAATGCCTTTATTGCATCTATATATTTTTACATCTATAGCACAGTAAAAATACAATTAGCAAAAGAAATACATAAATACTCGTAGGTTTAGGTTTAGATCAGACGACTACATGAATTGTTATAAGATATTTGATATTGCCATAAATGTGTTTTGAATATTTAAAAGTGTGTTATGCACAAGCTGGTGTTCTACTACACATGTTCCGTATAAATGAGCGTCCGTACGATGAGAGGTGGTGGTTTGTCGCAGACGCACCGTCGTGCCGCAGCGGCGGCGTGTCGGTGGTGGGCGCGGCGCGCGGCGAGTCCGTTGTCATTGTGTGCGAGGTTGACGCCGACCCGCCCGCCGCCGTGTTCAAGTGGAAGTTCAACAACTCCGGCGAGACGCTGGACGTGGCCGCGCTGCGCTACACCTCCAACGGCAGCGCCTCCAGCCTCAAGTCAGTATCCCATTCTCCTGGCAACATATGACTACTGCTCTTGATCATTTAGGGGATAATTTGTCAGGGGATTGTGAAAATTAGCATTTAAAGAATTATAATAGATTCTATTACATTTTCACAGTGCACAAAATAGACGTACGCTGTTTTAAAACTATTTTAAAACAACATTATGGTAAACATTCGAAATACTCGTCATTTTGTTTTAACTTTTATTCCTTGTCTTTGATAAATCATAACATTGTAAATTATATGTTGTAATTTAATAACTAATAAGTAGAAAGATATCTACTGTCACTCAAATGTCAATAGAGCAATTTCATAAGTTACTTAATAAAAGAATTTAGTTTGTTACATTATCCTGTTCATCTATTTGCTTAACTATGACTTGTTGATAATGTAATGTCCCTGAACCGCTAACCGTTGTAGACATGTTCAAAGTCGGGACCACGTCTGGCAAACTTAGTGCACGAGGTCCTCCAGGCCCGTGGAGTAGCGAAATGCGTGAAGTAGTGCCAGCCACTTTACGCATTTCGGAAACAGTTTTATGCAAACAGCTAAAGATCGAGTTCAGCGACGTACTCTTGGAGGGAGCTACGTCCAGCAGAGGGCAGAACCGGGCTGCTGAAAGTTACAACATAAACACCAACCAATATTTCTCCTTAACTTCAAATCTGTTTAGAGAAATTTGTAAACGATCACTGGTTTTCACATTTACTATTTCATAACTTATGTTCATCATTTAATATATTTCCTAAATAAGTGGACGCGAACCCAACTCGTAGAGAGTAGTCAGCAGCACGCACACCAACGAGCGCGGCTGACGGCAAGCGCGCCAACAGCACAATCCGAATCCGTTTAGGAACAAATCGATATGGATTGAACGTCACCGCCCGGACCAATATCCAATAAAGCCTATCATAACTGAATTCCTTTGGTGTCAACTGAACTATATATGTTTCAGTGCCCGCATTCAACGCGCTTTGTTACGTCAAGTCACTGCAGATATGGAAATTACATATTTTATAAAGTGACATTCCAACCGTTCCTCGACCAAATTTGTAGTGTATAATTTCGGCCTCAAGTAGTATTTTTTTATTCAGTATAAGCCAGTACTTGGCCACAGACTCGCTTAATGGAAAGCGGCTTCCACTCCTAGGCCATCTGAGCAAGAAACGACAAGAAAGTCGCTTTGTTCTCGTTAGTACAACGTTAACCTTAAATGAAAATATGTTTTTTTCCACCGTAAGTCTAGACCTCCGATAACAGAAGAGAGTTACAAAAATAACCCTAGTCTAACAGCTGGACATAAACATAGTAACTGCCGTAGTTCCTCCCTTTATCCATGCTATAGCTTTGAAATTACTTTGATGCTGCTTAGAAATGCCGAAAGTGTGCATAAATTCAATAAACCAGGTAAATTGAGAAATAAACCTTCAATAATGATTGTAATATCGTACTCCGTAGGTATACTCCTGTGGCTGATCTGGACTACGGCACGCTGTCGTGCGCTGCGTCCAACGAGGTGGGCTCGCAGCTCGCACCCTGTGTCTTTCAAATGGTCGCGGCTGGTGAGTCGGCCGTTAAATGCACGCCCTTATTGCTGACCGTTTAGTCTGTGACCGACCATAAATTATCTATTAAAACTTGTGAAGCTCTCCGTAGATGACTTATCGTCGATCTGTCATCATTTATTCCATTTTCTAACGTTAGAATCGCTAATTATGTTGATATACTTTTTTCTATGTGCAGGCAAGCCCCACGCCCCCCGCAACTGTACGCTCTGGAATCAGACCGTAGAGTCCGTGGAAGTGTCGTGCGTGGCTGGATTCGACGGCGGCCTGCCGCAGCGCTTTCTGCTCGAGGTGTACTCCGGAGACGACGCTGTGCCGAGGTGAGAATCGATCAACCTTACTGTGATCGAAGAATCCAGTAACAAAGGTTATTGAAATGGTATTCCCGTAGTACAAACGAGGAGACAGCAGTGTAAGCGACAACGACCCAAATCATTAGTGGTAACCTACAGAATAATATTGCCACAATAACAGTAATAGAACATCATCGAGGTGCGGTTGGCAAATATTCTTGCTACAATAAATAAAATCAAAACGATAGCCTACTAATTAGTAATCGCCGCATTTTTCCCGTTTGAAATAAATCGGCAACGAGTCGACCAAGGTCGCCGTGAAACTGCAGCGGAATAAAATACAATCATTGAGAAATGTACATGAATTTTTATCGCAAATTTATTTAATTCGCGCGTCCCCTGCAGATGTCGCGGTCACGCCGCCCGTCACACAAAACGAACGGAACGAAATGAGGACTGTAATAGTTTTATTTCGATAAAAAACTTTGCTAATGAACTAGGTATAGCGCTCCGGGTCGGCTTTTGTGTTCGGGGCAATAGATTCGAGCTTTTTAAATGTTTTAAGCAGCCCGTAAGTAGGTTAATGAAGACTCTATGGGCCTTAATCATGCTGCACCACCTGGCTGCAATAAAAAGCGGCATTTTACTAATAAACGCTTCTGTTCTCGGGGGTGTCGGGTGAGGGGTGAGGGGTGTTGTTTTTAATATTGCAGAGGCAATCTGCCCCTCACTGCTCCGTGGACGAGACGCTCTGTGCCCGCAACACTGGCGCACACGTGCAAAGCTATCATTTAATTTTTGTCTTACAATAATAAAATCACACACTTAGCGTAGCAACTTATTTTTTCGATTGTAAAGATGGTTATATCTATGCCAAATATATTATTAAACAAACACAATAAAAGGCTATTTTTAATAAGTAGTACCATATTGAACTGGTTTATTTTTGCGCACACGAGAAAAGAGATTATTAAATAATCTAGCACCAAGATTAAAACACTTCTTCTATAATTACTAGAGATAATTGGCATGATCGCATTCCACGTTAGAACGGCCGATGTGTACCTACAAGTTGAACTATTCCATTCTCCGCTTCAGCGCTATCGTCGCTAAGGAACAATGCGTGTATTAGGCATATTTCCTAAAATATAAATAACGTTTGCAGCGAATAAAGCGCCGAACGATAGCCGGATGCAACATAAACATCAGTCACGAGGCGGCGCGAAGTAATGGTGTGAAAAAAAGGGTTCGGCCACGGGGAGTCGCCGCGCGCCGCCGCGACATGGCGCGGACAAAGGCCACTAACGAGGATTTAGATGTGCGCAAGAATGCCACCCCCTTTCTTCTCAAAAACGGCCAAATTTATTGAAGGTCCCCCGAACACGCTTATGAAAATTTTGACGCAAATTGTTCACCCCATTATTTGTATTACGCTGCGAAATGAGAATTTTTAGGCCTAAAAATGCGAGCTAAGCATTTCTTATATACTGTACCAAAACTCGTTCCATATTGTTTACTGCTCGCACTCGTCACCCACTGCTAATTTGATATTGCCCCTTCCGCTGTTCGCTCTTCTGGGTGCTGAAGCAATACACGGTATTCCATTTATAATTTTACAGATAGCACACGGTTTGATTTGATACCAACTCAATCTTAAACGTTTTAATTCCTTGTATTTCGACGACTGAGATATACAAAATTACATTTGGTTCATGTGAATTAGAAGAGTAGGTAATGCTATCGGTGTAAAAAGCATTAACTAACTTACTGTTGCATTATTTTCTCACACATATCTCGTGCAAGTGATTACAATAACGTACCCTTAGGCCGCCCGGTGCACATGGACCACACGCTGCGCGAGTGCTCCACAAAGATCTCCGTTGTCCAGTTCACGTGTTGCAGGTGTTGTATGATCTGGACACACAGCACCTCCCTATTCTGATCACACTTGGCCTGGGGGCTGAATTTATGGCATTTCCTAGATCTCGTCGCAGGTCGGACTGGGGGAGTCCTATCGATCAGAGTTGGCCAACGTTCAACTTTTAGGGTCACCTTCAACCCCGGACGATGTGGAGGACACCATGCAGGCCTTTATGACTGCGGTTAAAACCGCACTGACGGCGTCGACCACCACCGTTCCGGCCGAGAGTCGACGTAACCATGTCCCCGTCCGTCTCCAGCGCTTGTTTAAACGCAAGCGCGAGCTGCAACGAATCGGCACAGACCCGGTGTCTCCGGCTCAAGCGTAATCTGAATGCTGTGGCGGAGAGGTTGTCTGCGGAGATACGGGAGCACCGTGTCGCTACTTAGGAGGCGAGAGTTGACCAGGCAAGCAAAAACGAGATGTCGTCTCACCATCTCAATAGGCAACTTACCCGAGTCAAAGCTCCCGTCTGTCTATTGCTCAACAGCGATGGCAGACGACACTATGCAGCAAAGGACCGATCGGAGATCGATTCGGGTACTTGGAAGAGTAGTTTTCTCCTGACTGCGCGGAGCCTGCCGTTCGCGAGCATCATGAGTTGATGAAAGACCGCGTATTACACGTTCGCCAACTACACTCGTATGAATTCATGGGAACTGATGTGATCGTGCGTAATCTAAAAATGTCTCGCGAGGCTTTACCGAACACGTTACAGACACTCGTCGATATTGTAATTAGGCCGGCCGACCTGGCTTCTTTTTGGAAACTTAAAAACGCGCTGCTTATTATAAAACTGTTTAGCTTAACAGGTCTCATTCTCTTAAATGTTTTGCTATTTAAATATTTTAACTAAATAAAAGACTTGAGAATGGGGCGAGGTAAATGTAAAACAGAATGTGAATAAATATGCTTGTTATATATGTAAACATACTACTTATATTATACTTGAGAAGGAACACAGGCAGTTTTACCTAAAATAGGATTTGTACAATTAATTGGATACAACTCGACAGGATGAATCTGACGTCGGAGGAGCCGTCGTGGACGGTACGCGGCCTGGAATGGGACGTGCGGTTCCGGCTGGCGGCGGTGGCCGTCAACGGCAAGGGACGCTCACCTCCAACACGACTAGACGACGTATTATTCCGGGATCCGGAGAAACGAACAGGTGAGCGCTCTTAACCTTATACTAATTATTTTCCGTGATTGACTGCGAAAATGGGAAGGTGTTGTGGAACAACCTATAAATTAAATTAGATTCTAATTTTCCTATTAGTTCTCTCATCTACCGCTGTAATCCACCAAGAGGGCCGAGTATATTTATATAGAGAGAATTTATATGTCTTAGAAAAAATATCTATCAATTAGCAAACTTGTAGGTTATCAGTCGCCCTCACATCTGAACAACATCTGACAAGATTATAAAGCATTGGGTTATTATTGCCCGTATACAGCGTCATCTAAATTTGATTGCTTCAAGCCAACCATCAGAATTGCAATTTTTCTTTAAAGAGCTTATTTAACATTTTTAACATTTTTATTTATTATATATCTTGTATCTATTAATTCATTCCATCTTCTAAACTGGGTCGTATAAAAATAGCCTACAGTGTTTGGAACTATTTTAATTTTTTAGTTAATATACCTATAAAGAGGTATCTCTGCAAAGTGAAACGAAAGTTTCCTGAGAAAGAAAAGTATCGCTGGTGTCGCTGTATGTTCTGTAGACTAAACTACTTCTCTTACCTTCGTTTAGCCATCTAGTTTAGCTATTTAGAAACCTTTTAGCGTAACGAGAGACGTTCAGTCTACAACATCAGTTGTCGTTGCAAAATTTAGCCAAATTCCATGTAAGAATGCAGCACTTGTCTATTAGGTACTAGTTTTTCTAAGTCACTGAACGCAGCTCTAGCTGATAGAGCCGGGAGTACCGGGAGCGCGGCAGCGGCCCTTATCCGCCTCCAATTATTAGCCCGGGAAAAAACATTAAGCTCGCCGGGAAAATATAAGGAAAAGGAGATCAAAGCCCTTCAATTTGACACCGTGACATTTTACGAGTATGATATGACTCTACTATATTATGATTGCACAAATGTTTTTAATAAAGCCTAAGTCACTGCTATCCAAAGATCCTTTTAGCGACATTTTTCTATTGATTTTAAGCGCGCCTAACGGTAAGTACAAGGGTAAGTACTAACGGCTCTTGACAAATTTTGAAAAGTATTAGTTATTCTGTCCGCAAAAAATATAATTTAATCGGAAATTTATTCTTTTCATAAAGTCACTTTTATCATTTGCATTTTTATTTTGGTCAGCCTTATATTATATATTAACTTTTTGTAAAGTTTATTTGTAAATAAGGCTTCTTGCAATAATTAGGTCATGAGGTTTACTTTAATAGAAACAAAATATCTAGTGCCAGAGTAAGCCGGCAGTATCGTTGGCTGCCGGTCCGAAGCCAGTGGCACGGGCCGGCGCGCCTGCAGCCTCCAGATAATCCCATTTTAATTAAACGGAAATCCACCGGTAAGATTAATCAGCAGCATTAGCCGACGCCGCTCCGCCCTCCGTCTCGCCCTCAGATTAAAGAACGTCGCCTTACTACACCTTACGAGAATCCTTTTTCATTGCTGTTTCTAGGCTCGAGGCAAATTGAACATTAACGGATTTGGAAAAATATTTGATTTTTATTTGCAAAAACAAATTCTTCAGTATTCAAAATAAAAATAATATTAAACTTTATGCGGCGACGAACTGTAAAGTTTGTTATTTATGCAGTTTAGGTTATTTGTATAGATTCAAGAGAACGACAATTTTATATTGAGGAATGGAAAAAATGTTCCTGCCATTTACTAAACATTTGTAAAGTAACACACGAGCTCGTGGCTTCAATTAAAGACACTATAACGTAAGGTACATGACAAAACAATGACAAGTGAACTTTGAAAATGTAAGTATTGTGATTCATCTAAAACTAAATTGTACAACGAAATCTATTAGGTTCCAGAGCAGCCACATATAGCGCACAGATAATCTTATTTTAATTAAACGTTGATCTACCGGTACTCTTCAGTAGTCTCTACTCAGGAGTCTCACAATACCGACGCTCTGGGGCTCTAAACTTACCCGTCGACTGAGTTTTGGCCCCACGTCGTGACGAATTATATGCTGTTGAATGGTAATTCGCAGTAGATATAATGTCCATATGACACGTCGAGAAACCCATGTAGGGCCCGAATGTCTGTATACTGTGCACATGGTTTTCTAATTAAAATTTATTGTACGTAAACAATAAATTGGATTCTCATATTCTATACCCTAAATACCCCATAAGCCACGATGTATCTGTCGTCGGCACTATAATTTCAATACTACTGCTTTGTTTTGTTTCTTGTCAATGTACATTTGTACATCGTGGAGCCAATTTCCATTGTCCAGCAGCCGAGCCGTTGATGTATTTATTTCAATATCGAAATCGGCGGGTTTAGTATTTAATTTATTACACGTATTGTTTTATATGTGTTAGCGCCGCGCCTACTTGTCCATATGTTACTCAGTAGATGCACTTTCTATTAGAAGCTAGTTATTATGTTGCTGAAATCTTGACTATGCACGTTTTTCACCTTGCTCTATGAAGGTTTTGTTATGATCTTGATTAATTTCTGTCATGATTAATCACAAGCTTAAGTACATAGTATACCTGTTCAAGAAATACGTGTAGCACAAAATTGGCGAGCAGTGAAATCACTCGAAAAACTGACCTTCCAGCTGTCGGACCGTTAATTTCTCGCGTCAGAGCGCGCAAACCTCTCATGGAAGGTTTTTAATATCGAGCGTTTGATCTCGTTCTGCCGACTCCAGCTATTGACAGCATTTCATACGTCATGTTTATCCTTTCACTTTCCGTCTGATTTCGACGGTGGGAGCCATCTTTGATTTTAACTGAAAGTAAATATTTGGTTATGACGGAATCGGGAACTTGATTATTTCTACAATATTACTTTTTTCTCAGCGGTTATTACTTCATTATTTATCAGCTATCTGATCAGCCTAGCGGTCGGTCTGAGCCATGTGATCAGCCTAACCGGCTCTGTCGTGCATAAAGAAGTCATATAGACGTACGTCGACGTGTATATGGCAGATAGTTGGGTCATTCATTCTTACTTGACTTCGTCTTATCGTGCAGTTACCTACTGTCGTCATTACCAGTGCAATTAATTCGATATTACTTAGATCTTTCTATAAAGCATATATTATTTGCGCTGTTTCGTTAAGCATCCTTAGAAATATTAAATTATTTTCTAACTATACCATTAGTGACCATATTAACATGCAAATATTAAAAAGCATGTGAAAAAAATTGCTCTCTATAAAACGAACATAATGTTGAATCAACAAGAATCAGTATCTTATTTATTAAGGCCTTCTACTAAGATATAGGATGACTCTTAACGAAATTGTGCGAAAAAGTAAATAATGTTACTGTAGTTCTGTAAGTTTCTCGTATAAGAAATATTCACAAAATAATATTACCGTTGTACATTTCAATTGATAGAAGGTATTCGGTATCGGTATATTTTGGCCGAATTCATCCTTTCTTGTGGAGTGAAATGGTGCCGATGACTGACAAACAAACGGACGCCAATAAATTTAGTACGAAATTGAAAACAAACAGTGGCAGGTATCGGCGGCGAATCAAACGCTGTTCGCGCGCCGGCTGATTGGGCCGTCTCTCTGTCGTGACGCGGGCTTAAGACATAGCTCCATCTATTTTGTTATTCGATCTTGATTCTATTTTGACACAAAATACTGTTTTTAGAGCTATGATCAAATTGTACTGTGTACGTTAATTCTTTAATAATTGTAGTCACACTCCAAAGCAAAGAAACTTAACTGCAAATCTGACTAAAGTTTATTTGGTGCAACCTAATTTAACATATAGGTACAGGCGCAGTGGTTTGATCAGAGATTATTCATACGAAACAATGAAACAAAGAACGTGCACTCGACCAGCCCGGGATAACAAGCTCTTGGCAACTACCGCATGACCGCCGTACATCATAGTCCGCATTTACTCTCTGGCAAATTAGCCTCGCTGAGCCGTCACACTCCGCTCTTATTTCTACGGCAAAATTTCTAAATGTACCTATATTTAAATATATTCCGAGGCGGGCGACGCGGTAGTGCAAAGTGGTGTTACCCCAAGTTACCTAGTGCATGTAATAAACACGTCGGGCCTGCATTACCGCCAAATGAGGCGGAATCGTCACCGGCGGGAGCGGGGCGGCCGCAGGTCCGGAGCGCGACGGAGGCGACACGTGAGCACCGCAAACCTCCAATCAGTCACTTTGTGCAAATAAATACATTGCGACGACACAGAACATTCCTACAAAATGCCTTATGGAACTATTGTTGACTTTTCGTTGAAACTATGTAACGATTCCCTTAGGGTTCTAAAATTCTGTATAGTTAGTGACAAAGCGGAATACCACGTGACAGTGGACGTATTTATTGCGCTTAAACCGATTTAGTTCAACATAAATTGTGTTCCTCCCATATTGGCAACATTTAATTAAGGACTATTTTCCAACGATATCTGCTCGTTAAACTACCATCCCAACTGATTAATTATTTATTGATTCCTCAGAAACACTCATGTTAATGAATATGTTTAATTTTGTACTTATATCAACAAAGATGGTCGTCTTAATTTTACTTGGAACAAGAGCGTAGTCTACGAGGGAGTGTCGCAAAACGTGTGATGCTTTCGTAAATGGCGAAAGCTTTCGCCACGTGTTAGTTTTAAATAAGAGCGAGCAGCACGTTCAGGGCACAGGGGTGCGCGGCAGCACGTGCGCCTGGCCCGCACCGTGCGCTTACAAACGCTTGCACGCGTTAACCTTAATAAAGAAAAACGCGCTCCACGTGATTACCAACTTCTCAGTGTACATAAACTGCGCACTATAATTATGTAGTGCATTACACAGGGATAAATTAATTAGGTGCAGTGCAGTCAAAGTAGTGCTAATGATGTGTTGTCTCAGCAGCCGTGCACGACTGCACTCGCGCTGTGTGCAGCTGAACTTTTAACGTGTCTATTAATGAGAAATACATACATTGGAGCGAAGTAAAGCATACTCTGTACTATTAGTTTAATTTCCAACAATAGGACACAATCATGAATTTTTCGTAAGACGTATGATGTCTACTGATCCGCACTTGGCCAGCGTCGCCAGACTAGGGCCTTAAGCTTCTAATTCTAAGTTGAGACTTCTAATCCACATCAACTGGACTTGTGGCGGTCCTCCACAGCTCGGTTTTTCCATTCATTTTTGCCACGCACCTGCAAAATGTGGAATGAGCTTCCATCAGAGGTTTTTCCGGAGCATTATGACATGGGGTTCTTCAATAAAAGCGCAAGTAGAGCTCTCCTTCAAAGCCGGCAAAGCATTGGCCACTCCTTGGGTGTTGCAAATGTCCATAGGAGGCGGTGACCACTTACCATCAGGTGGCCCGTCTGTCTATTTACTAGGCGAAATATAAAAAAACAGATACTAAAGCATAAGCTTCGTATGGACTGCATACGTCCGGTAACCGATACAGATGGGAATTATTTAGTAGCATTTATATGGACATTTTTAATGTAATTGCAGATTAAACATTTAATCTGTTTTACATGTTAAGTCATTAAATCGGTTTTTATAAAGTGAGTGTGTGCCCTAGAAAGATTTTTATACATTAGAGACATAATCGACGACTGTTGTACTTATAGTATTTGAATATTGAGTTAACAAGAGAGTTGATATATGATTAATTATGAATAAATTAATTAATGTTGATTTGTAATGCCTATTCTAGACGGGCCCTGGCACGATGATATAATAATATTTGTTCTTCAAGATACGCAGAAACATTTTTTCTTTTCTATTGGTTATTTAATCAACCGATGATCACAAATATATATATTCAGTATATTATATGAATTATTATATGAACGTAACATTACACGTTATAACGCTTATTGTACCTGTAAAAAACCATAACATCACGCCTGTAATCCCCGAAGGGGTAGGCAGAGGAGTGTAGTACACTCCCACATTTCACCAGTTACATTTAAGAGCTTATTGCCATAGACCGTGCATAATGTACCTGTAATATTATATTAGTACAATGCAACTTATTAAATGTGACACGTTACATTACACTCCATGTTGCACTATTATATGCAACATTACGTTACTAATAATATTGACTGAAGAGAGAAGAATTGTAGAACTGTCTAGTCCGTTCAATAAACACTTGACACGTTCTCAACGACACTAAGAGTGAGAACAGTTCTGTATAAATTGGAACAAGTCTCATCGAACCAGTTAATCATTATTTGATTGTTTCTTTCATCTCTATTGATGACTAAGTGCTAACACTATTTTGTTTTGTTTAAGTTGTTTAATGTGAAATTTCCTTAATATCCGTGCAATTGATAAATTAATAATAGAAATTGGCAAATTATTACAAATGAAAGATGGCCACGAAT
>DWMO01000066.1:0-12664 GCA_018245175.1 Elbella theseus
AACTAAAGTTATGAAGTGACAGACAACAATTTAAGCGATTTAAATTTTGTCTCGAGCCCTTGATGTATATAATGTTATGTACCTACATATAATTATGAATATGGCATTACCCTCGCATTTTGAATGGAAACCCGTGCTTAACAGTAGAATGATTAAAGGAATTATTATCACGCCACGTCCCTTGAGGGGGAGGCAGAGAACACCGAGCGACACAAATCTCTGCCCGTGACCTGACGTGCTTTTCTACATCCATCAGTCTCTTCGTAAAATATTAACGGTGTTTTAGCTGCGCTCGCAAAATTAGGTGGATTGTCCAACTGGACGAAATTAATCCTGTGTCAAATGTACTACTGCCGACATTACGCTGAATACTGCGCAAACTGCTACAATTTCAGCTAGATTACGTAACTGTACGAAATTAATAATAAACTCATGGGAGCTGCGATTATTCTCTGTTTTTGTCTAAACAACGCGAGCTCCGCGCCTCGGAGCGGCGCAGAGTCCTGTAATTAGCAGTGAATGATATAAAAGCTGATATATATTATTAATATAGCGAAATATTAATTTGCTATCACTGTTGTAGGTATGTGCTGCTATAACCAGGGGTGTATAAAGCGGATTATACACTGTATCGGGGAAAATTATTTCGCGTTTCGAGTGTGCAATGCGGAGGTTTCGTTTACGTGATTTCGGTAATTAAACGTCTAGCAACCGACTGGGCTATTATTATATAAATAACGATAATGGCAACGTGATCCTCATCCCGCTATTGGACAGCGAAGTCCTTGGAGAATGAGCGGGGTTATGGAATAAAACAGAATATAATAGACAAATATGAGACGCGTAGGTTTCCCATGTTTTCTTTCTCATCTTCATGTACTTGCCAATTTTCACTCGCAAACATTCAGTTTGGGAGGTTACAATATAAATCACGAAGCTGTCAGTCCTAAAACTATAATTAATAAAACATATTTCGTATTATATCCTAGTCAATGTTTTAATGCGGTGCCTTTTGTTCGGACTGTACGTATACTCGTATAAGCGATTAACGTTTGTATTTATAGTGCGGTACAGTGGCACACAAAGATATGACGTGTTCTTGTTCCGTCCTCAGGGGCGCCAACGTAAATGTGACTTATATAAGGAACTTCGCATTTGAGATTCTACATTCTGTATCACTCTGTGCAGTAACAATACTTCCGTCGAGACAAGGCTTATCTACCAAGTCAAGTTCGGTATATTATTTTTTAACATTTTCATCATCACGCAAGGTTCCTCACAGGGTAAGCAGCAGCCGCATCCTAAATGTGTATATCCTTACATACCTGACTTGCTTCTTTTTTATTAATCATGGACTCTCTTCACGGGTACAAGTTTCGGAAATTCCTACCTTCCCCAATAGACGCTATCTGACCTATTTTACCAAGATCGTTAAGACTTGATCTCTCTTAATACTTTCATCCATTATATCATTATATATTTTTTACACATGAAAAGAGAAAGCCAGAAATAGATCGGTCTGGAGTTACTGGACCTGGTTAAGGCCCACCCGCGGCTGTAACGCCTTTGATGATGATGATATTTTTTACACCCAAAGAGAAACTTATATTCTTATTCATTTGAAAGACAACGCGTATTGCGTTAGCATAAGCATTCACGAGATGCAGAATGGGTTCTCACTTAGATCTTTGACGGCCTCATCGGAATAGACACTTTAAATGGAAAAGAATACTTTGAGATACTTTCAAAGCGTCTTTTTCAACGGAGACTGCGGACGTGATGTGACTTTGAGAACTTTGAAATAACTGTCTTGTTCTAAATAGTCGAGAGATTTAATAACTGTTAGAGGAAATGTATACAACGCTGATAACTGTTGATAATCTGTTCAGTGATGGATCAACAGAGTAATTGAATTAGTTAGATCAATAGATATAATTATGTGCCGAACAAAATAAATTTACATATCGTAATAATTCTAGATATATAAATAAAATCACAATCACTGATAGCCTAGTGGGACAAGTAGTGATAGCCTAGTGGTTAAAAATTCAGCCCCTCACTCCAGGGGGCTGGATTCAAATCCATGGCGTGCACCTCTTCACAAAAGAGCGTTTTAAATTTTAATGTCACTTGTTGATGGTGAAGGAAAACATCGTGAGGAAACCTGCACACCTTATAATTTTTTTTTTTCTGAGGTGTGTGAAATCTGCCAACCCACACTTGGCTAACGTGTTAAACTAGGGCCTTAATCCACTCATTATGAGAGGAGACCTATATTCCATCAGTGGATTCACAATGGGTACGATTATTATTTATTTTCTTATTATTAAAAATAAAAATTTGTTTTAATGCTAGTTATATTAGATATGATTATAAATGTACCGGCTTAACTCACGTACGTTTTTTGGGGTGGCCCGACTAGTTTCGGACCTGTACGAGGTCCTTCCTCATGAGCTCCCGGCGCTTGCAGCGAGTTCGCGGGGTACATTTATAATCACATACATACTTCTCATCTCAAACGGCTAATAATTTATGAATACGTAATTAGTTACGGGTCGATTATACAGGAACCTTGAATTTTTTCATTTGAACTTTACCCGTAACGACGCTACAATTGGTAGATGTCTGTTAATAAGTTCTAACGAAATCATTTTATTGACTGGCTACGGTCCTCTATAAAAGGTGTTAAGAAAATGGAGAGCACTGACCGGAAAAAGTCCGATTCCTACTTCAACGGCATTCGCAGTCCTTCGAGTAACGGAAATAATTCACTTGGGGCTCAATCCTCGAATATTATACCTACGTCTTATTGATGTCATATTTTGTCGGTTATCAAGTTAATTAACGGTCATATATTGGTGCCATATAAAAATAATACTGACGGCAGCGGCAAAGGTTACAAATAATATTTGCTATGACATCATTAAATAGAACTTCAATGTCTTTATAACATATGTACTCGTACATACATACATATACCTCTGCCATGTGTTGCATGAATACAATGAAATTCTCATATTGTATTAATTACCGACCGTTGCTTAATCAAAGTGCTAATGCTTGCGGTTAAAAAAATTTCAACAGTTATAACGAAAAAAAATTTACATTGTAAACATTATATGAAACGTGATAGATTAATAATATCCGCATGGTTGGTTGTAGCCTGATCGATACAAAACCAAACCGGTTAGCCTTCGAAACCATCCTCAGGCATTACCACGTTGTATAATTTTAATACCGAATCGGTTCTAAAACATTCTGACCGAAACATACCGTTTTACCTGCACCGTCCCACATCTGTGATGTTCGTAAATCTAAATCTTCGTTCGTAAATCTTTAGTCTCATTTATTATGTAAATTATATTCGCTGCTTATACATTTTGCTGTTCAAATCCACGTTATATTCAACAGTAGGTAAATTCCTAAATATGTATAATATATTATACGTATTTTTAAACATCGTTCAAAACTCACAATTACAAAATATTTCGAGCCTTACAGAGGATTTGTGCGTAAAGGTGCGAAAACACGTAATATTTCTAAGAAGATTACAATGAAGGGACAGGTAGATAGTATTGGATCCCTTATATTCACCGGAGTCACGGATTAGTTGGGCTTAAAAGCTTTCGGTGACTCACTGTAGATCGGTCAGGTAGAATTTTATAAAAGGGTCCGTACATCCGTATCAGTGCACAGTATCCTTTTGGACAATTAGATTTTTCGCTACAATATTCTTAAGTTGTTCAATTGATCTCGGAGATTTGAATCAATAGTGGAATATGGTAACTCGAGCTTATGAAAAAGTCACTTTGCCAGTCTCAGTAAGACAACCGCTTCATAATCTTAAAAACCACTTACTGGGAACGGGTTCCTCTCAGCATAACTTAGTTCTTTAAGGAAGTTGAGACGAACAGGATCGCATAAATTGCGACGGAATGACTCGTTATTTATGGTACCATTAAAGGTTCGTATTAATTTTTTTGCAAGTGCCAGGAAGGAGTCTCGAAATTGCATCCTTTGCTGGCATTTTTTGCTCGCAATATTTAAAAAAAGAACCTTTAAAGTACAAAGTCTCTTGAATATTTTTCGAACGCATTGAAGGATGTCGCAACCTTTTGCATCTGTCTCAAATTCTTTGTTCCAAATTCAAAAGAGACGATCTTTGAATTTGAAACACACAATGTATTGGATTGATTTTGAGGTTGTATGTTCGTTCATCCATAGCTACTACATGCACAGCAATTGTGAAATTCTATTTTTTGAAATAAAATAAAAATACAAGTATCACTTCACTTAACGAACGTACGATTATAGAGTTCATCATAAATCAGACTGCGCTCTACATAGAAATTGAGTTTTTTCTGACATTTATTTGAAATCCGACCAAACACGTCAAGTATACATTATGTATGATAACAAATTCCTCAGCTTATAGGATGTAATCAAGTTGCATATCTAGAAACTAGACACCGGTCCGATGTTATTGAGGTGAAAATCAACTGTTTATATGTCGAGTGAGTGACTTTAACCCTGACATACATTCGAGTGTTTATAAATAAATTTTGAATAGTAGGCTATAAAAATTCATATGCATCATCATTTTTAAGTATTATTAGTACTCATCGTATTTTCTTCAAACATATCATGTCCACTTTCTTCCGATGATTTGAACGGATCGTTATTGATTAAAAAATTTTAACTACACGTTCAAAATTATTATTGTTAAGGCACTCATTAGTACCTAGAATGAAATAAAGTTTTAGAAAACGTCAAATTAAAGTAGGGTATTATAGCTACAAAATCAACCAACAAATTACAATTCAACAAAACCGAATTCAACTGGATTGATGCAGATTTAACCAGTTATTGCAACGAAAAATCAATTGCATAGTTCCTTGTAGCGAAACGTTTAATAATAAATTATTTGATTATCCAAATTAACATAGACATTAACATAAATTAAAATAGGTAACATTATTTCGTGTAGATTTCATAAAACAAACGATTTGAACGACATCTTTATAGTCTTCGCGAACGAAGATAGATGAAAACTGAACCATAAATCATTCAAATTTAATTATTTAATCTTTACACGCGATACTTCAACACTTTATTGAGACTGCCGCTTGTTTTAGACCGACCCATTATTGTGCGGTCTAATAATCCCTTTTGCGCTATTCATTTTATCCTCAGAATGTACAGCTTTAATAAATTTTCTGATTAGTTGTGTCTAAAACTCAAATTCTACTATTTTTGAAAGAGATATTACCCGATTCTATTTAACGTTTAAAATCAGCACATCAGTTTATCATAAAAAACAAATTGTATACAAAGATGTTTCGTTCCTATCGTTTAAAATAAATGATATTCATTCCTGCCGTTTTAAAACTGTGATATTTCAAAAAAGATAATTTATCCTTGAACTGGAGCTATAAATTAAAAACTTTGATACAATCGCAATATATTAAAAGGAGAAGACGTCGCACATATTTATATGTCGCATTTATTTTATTATATTGCCAATAAACAAACATTAAGATTGCCAGAACGAATAACTGGAAGTAGCTATATGTAATAAATATACGTTTATGACATTCCAAGTTCCCAAAACATAATAGTAAATTTATTTCTTTATCGGGATAAATATCACAGGGATGATTAGATCTCATTTCATTCTAAATTTATAAAGTATTATTTAACAAATATATAATTCATTACCTAATTTTAAAACAGCCAGGGCAGGTCATCAAGCGAGACCGGTGAAAGTTTGCTCAGTTTATAGGTTAGGCTCACCTCGTGGAAGGGCGGCCACGATGAAACCGCACAATAATACCCAGGGTTGCTATTAAGAATCATTATAGCAATGCGGTGACGTTTTCACTTTTGCGATTACAACTGGCAACACCGAAGCACGCCCTCCGCTACAAAAAAATAAAATGGCGTCGTAAAAACGTCGCGAAATGCGCTTGGATGTGTCATTTAAAATATCAAAATAACAAAACGGATATTAAATATTCTATTATCTGTAGAAAAGATGGAAATGTTAAATTTTTTGTAAGAAATTAACACATCAAACTGTAATACTTACATTCTACAAAATATATCTACAGTTTAAGTAAATTTTTTTCATAATGTACAATCTTAAATTGCGATCAGTATTTCCGAATTATAATTGTACAGTTCAAAATGATTTGATTATTATCAGATGTGTTCCCAACTGAATAAACACATCAGATCCTATCATCTATCTTCAAAGTTTTAGTGTTTGTTTATACGTATCTATTGTTTTCACAACATACGAAATCGTATTACAGGTTTGTGAATGTAGTCTAGACTTGTTTATTTACTACAGCCACATCTATTATTACAGCTATAAAAGCTGTTTCTTCACAAAACAACCGTTCCGTGCGATACAATCGAGAACCGCCTTTGACAAAATAACACGACGAATATAAGCAACAAAAATAGTAAAATAGTATCCAGAACGACTCAAGTTAAACAACAATATTGTTGGTCTGACTTCAAGACGAAAACATTTATCACTGTAACACATTGACTCACTTGTCGGTCGTTGGCCAAAACTTGTGTAAGTGTGAAAATATATTCTGTGGACCAAATAACAACAGGGTTAGACGACTGTTAATACGATCCTATTTCTTAGAGGGATAACCAATTATTATTTGTGTCATGTCGCACGACAGCGGCGAGAGCTAAATGCGTAAACCAACTAACGGTGTCGGTTCAACGAACGGAAAGTGGTACTAATAATAATATCCCCACCTGCCACATGCCGCGCAAAGGAAGTCTCGATACCTGAGCACCATACACTGCCTATTAGGCATATCCTTGTACACGTAAGGAAGTACTGAGGAAACGAACGAACAACATAAGTACCCGTCTGACATCATTTTCTACAATAACAATACATCTGACTAATCCGAATCTATGACTGATTGCTTATTAGCAGCGCACTGGTGGGACAGATTGATTAATCGAAGAGCAGTCTCTGATAAATATCTAAAAGAAGTGACTGTGATTTATATCCCTTTTAAAAACGCCGATCCAGCTGAAGTGTACAGTGAATAGTATTTCTTCTTACAATCTAACGTAGCGATTGATGTGGGTAGGTAGGTAATACAAAAACACTAAAAACGAAATTAAATAAAAAGTAAAATTCGTCCACGTTACATTATGGCTCCAAACTGACCGCAAAATTTCGTCCGTACGTGAATGTGAATTTGGGTTTTTGTACGGATCTCGGGCGTCCACTTGGAAGCATTTGATACGGCACGACTGGACTCTACGTTTAATATTATTGTTATCATTCAGCATACTTTCGTTTATTTATCTCCATTGGCCATTTAGAAAAAAACTTTTACTTTTTTTGGTCATGTTGCGCGTGACTCGACAGAAATGCTTCATGAAAAGAACTCCAAACGATAATGTTCAGCACTCTAACGTGCAAATAGTAGCCAGTTTGAATATTCAGAAGTAGCTTGGCCCACTTGAAATGAGTATTAATTACCCGTCGAGTGCATCGTTTCAATTGACATTAAAGGTACCAATATTTACTAATTTCACATTAAGAATACTTTTACTACGCGCTAACTAACCAGCACAACCAGTTTCCGATTGTTGACTTCCTATTTTCTAACGAGATTTTTTTCTCTTTCTCGCAACTCGTTCAACGGCAGCCTTCTTTCACAATGTACACAATGTAGGAACGAGTGGAAAACACCAATGACATTTTTTTTATTGTACTCATTCGCTCCATTATAAAAAAAATGAACTAAATCTTAAATTATGCCATACTTTTAACTCTTCACGCTCGCCTGTAATTACATACTGGAGAGTAGCACAATATTAAACTAACGTCATTTTACTATATCGATTTCTTACTATATCTAACGAAGAAAAATGTTTAGACTTTTTCGGTACTTATTTGTAGTTGGAATATGGGTCTCCTCTCGTATTGAGAGGGTTAAGGCTATAGTCTACCACGCTGGCCAAGTGCGGGTTGGCAGACTTCACACACCTTATTGTTTAAGTTATTTTATTGCTGTCTAAGTTATTTTATTTAATACTACATAACTACTACAAAACCAGTACTTTTACTGTACTATTTTTGTATTTCAATGTATTTTTGTTCCACTTTAATAGTTCATATTCCTTATTTTAGAAATGTATAGCATTTAATAGTAAACAAATACTCTATTCTTTCATTAATATTCGCATAAAATTTTCTTATCAACTAAAACACTAGACCTTCGACGGCCAGCAAATTAATATTAAGGCCAGTTCTAAATGTAATTGTCTGAGATTAACATATGCCCTAATTATCTCTTATGAATATTATTATTTATGTCAAATATTACTTTTAGTAAATGGTCAAATCATAAAGTGTCGTAATCAATATAATTACACATAAAAATAAGTAGCTAGAAGTCCTTGTCTTTGCAATACACTCAGCCTTTTACGTTAGCAACAATTGCATACCTACTGTATTTAACAATTTCTACATGAAAAGCTTAACATTGTAGTGGTCACAAAACCTTTAGACACACTTCCATTTAACTTGTGACTCCGCAGTAGCTCTCTCGCTGTTAAATGAAATATTATGAATATTGAAAGCGCGTCCGAAGCCATATACAGGCTGAGGTAGAAAAAGGCGGTAACTGTAAAACAGCCAACTATCGAGTGACACTGACAATGAGAAGGCGTAGTGTTCCATTTTAGGCGATCGTCACGTATGTTGTTGTACGTGGACGTTTTGCGGGACAGTATCGCGCAGACACGTACTGACTTTCCAACGCATAGCAAACAAACGATCCGCTAACGTCGACACCCACGCTACAGTTTCATACGCCTTTATTTTAACCGGTATACTGAGTATAGGAGCGACAGTGCCAATGTCCGTCATTGGCACTTGCTCGGCAACAACATGAAACCTATCTAGACCAAGCGCCGCAAGGAAAATCTATAGAAACAATCATTCTTTTAAGTCCCATTTTACAAAGTTCGCTAATCATTAAGTTTACCTGTATTTGATGACGCTATTCTTTCAAATTATCCGCTTCAAAAATCAATGCTGCAATTAGAAACAATATTTCATCACGGTTGGGAGTTTAAGTGTGAACATATTTTATTCTTAAGCAGCCTTTTAATACACTCTATTAACACAGTGACTTATTGGTTTAAAACTATAATATTACCAAACTAACTGTGTCTGTGACTTCCCTCGCATGGGAGTCAAAACTATTGCTAAAATTAAAGTAGCCTAAGTTACTCCTTATTACATCAGCTATCTGTTAGCGAAAGTCCCGTCAAAATCGGTCCAGCCGTTCCAGGTATTAGCGGGAACAAACAGACAGACAAAAATAGTAAAAAATGCTATTTTGGTACAAGTACCGTGTATACATATGCATTTAGTAAAAAGCGGTTATTTTAATATTAAAAACAGACATTCCAACTTTATTTATTTATACAAATGTATAAATAATAAATCTATATGAACACTTAAAATAATACGAAATTTGTACTACGTTACATGGATTATTATTCTCGGTAAAGCGACTCGCTAAATACACTTCAAAGGGGAGTCGTTCGCAGGCAACTTCCGCCATCTTGTGATCGGCAATCTGGCGCGAAAGCATTCCGTTACACAAAGTGAGCAGGCCTCGGCGCCCTCCAGCACGATATTTGCTTGATTAGCGAAGCGACGCATAATAGATGCGATAACACGAGATCATTCACACCGGGAACCCACTGCCAACCTAGAACTTCACGCTTCAGCCGTGCCCAGTATTATATTATACATATGTGTACACGTCTCGGGTATAATATTCGAATAAATGTCCACCCATTCCTAAACCGACGATGTATATCCAACAATATGTTTCGTCGACCGGTATTTGGAAAACATATTTGTCGGGTACTGTGGGTGATCTGGGTCAAACACAATTCCGTCAACCGCAAACCAATAACCGTCTTTCTAATAAATGTTAAGAACAACGAGTATGTAAATGTACAATTGTATAATAAGTTCGATACTGATTATTGCGTATGTAAATTTAAATGTGCCTTTTCTTTTTTCAGGTAATCAACGATATCGACTTTGTTATTGGAATCGCTTACACAGGTGATCCTGGGTGCGGGAGTGTATTATTAGCTTTTACAACAAACAGATTGAGCAAAGAAAAAGTTATGCCTCTCACTTTCTTCGAATTACATCTTATATTTGAGCCCACGTGTGTGAGATGTGAAAGTGAATATTCGGCATTGGACTGACTGTTCTCACAGAACATTTTACAATCGTTGTTCACTAACTACAGCTATTGATTGTCCGGAACATTGTCAATCAACTTTCCATTAGGCTCGCGTTTTGTGAAACAATCTACATACCGAATGCTGCGCGCCGGATTTTACGGCTTTGTACATTTGGCAATGATAGAATTACGGAGCCGAACGTGAGATGAAATTATGGATTTTCGGGCTAGCTCAATAAGTAATTGAATAGATTATTTAGTGATACTAGACTAGTATTTCTAAATACCCTGCAAGGTTATCCTGGAACTGGCGAGGTATTGGGTACACTTCACCATGCTGCCCCAAGGCGAACAAATAACAGACTAAGATAATAGCCCATACCTTTCTCAGAAACGGACTGATGTTATGCTTCGATGCTTATACATTTTATCGGTATAATATCGACTGATGAACAAGTTCAACTGGATCAATTTACAAAATCTTTCCTAATCATATAACTGTCATGCTTAATTTTGCTTAACTTGGCAGAACGTTTCCTATTCAACATAATCATTTGTATTGTGCAATCAATTTAATTGATAAAACAATCGTCGCATTGGATAACTTTATGCGGCGTAAATAATCAGTGTCTCTGATAAATTTTTCAATCGACCATTAACACCAGAAACAACGAATTTTCTCAAAAAATCATTTAAAAAATCAATTAAGCTGACTTGTTTTCATTGAATTCTTGATATATTAGCTTCTTTGTTATGTTACATTCACAGCTAAATTTTTGTTTGTATCTATTGCATAGCTTTTAGGATATACATGTCCTAGCAGACTCTAATATAACTTTAGGTACTGTTCACCGTCAGCAAAAGACATGACACATTACTATTGTTCTTATATATCAATTTGGTATTTTAACATGCTAGTATAACTTATGAGTATAGATTAACAATATACAACAATTCCAGGGCGTTAAATCCCTTTGGCAAAATTATAAAAATTACAGCCTAATTCACGTAAATCAATGTTCAATGAGGACAATAGATAAGTTTTCAAAATAAAATTGAAAATAACACACAAAATAAAGTATGATAAATTCTTGCAATATTTGTTTTAATCGATATTAAAATACAAATACAAAGGAAGGATATATTCATGACATAATCAGGATATAACCCAATTATAAATACGTAGTGAGCAGGAACATACAAAAATTCAATTAAAAATTGAGGGCGGAAACATCGAACAACCGGCTCACACTATAATAATGATGTAATTCAACACAGCCATAAATACATTGATTAATCGGAAACCATACCCTGATTATTGTGAGCCTGTATAAAATTGTTGATGAAACACATTAATAAATTGAATGAACGAATGATTGAATGAACAAACCTTTTAATAAATTGAACGAATGATTTTCGCAGATTTCGATATCATATAAAATTGTTTAATGAAAATATTCGTTCCATAACGGTAAACAACATTCCATTATGACTGGCTTACAAATGCTGAACGGAATTTATTTGACAATTAACATTCAGGACGACATAGATAGTATAACGACATTCCCGTTGTGAATCGTCCTTGTACACTTCATAACGGAAGGTTAACCTCGATGTTACTGTACGGTACTACCTCGTATTTTAGGAAGTATAGTATTTAAACAGCACAGGTGTATCCTACATCCTGTGTTCAGAAACCCAAAATTTTGTATTCTCGTTCTCGTCTTCATATAGTACTAAGATCACATTAAAAAGATTTTTTTAATTGGCACATGTACCTAATTATTTACCCTTGACATATGTAATAATACGAAGTAATAATTTAGAAATTCATAGCCCAAAGTACTTCAGGATAAGCTATTCCTTATGGTATTTAACATAATTTCTTGTTGATATTAAGAAATACACTCTGAAAGCTACAAGGGTACGTATACGATTTCCCTACATTCATTCACTTATTCTTCACACGCAAATAAAGTTCTAGATTTCTTTATTACTATCGTATTATTCTATTTCCACCCAATAATTGATTCATTCAGTCATTCATTCATTCGATCGTTCATCAAGAGACTGTTTCTTAATATATTTACCTACATATATACATATGTACATACATATAAGATATGTGCCAACTTAAGTTTTTTTTTAATTACATGAAATGACGTAATCATTTCATTCGCATGAATATTCAACCAACATTTATTTTTAATTCCACCAAAGAAATATAACTGTAAAGACCCATCCGTTCTCTTTTAATAATTTAAATGAAATCAATCTCCTTTAAAACGAATATCTCAGCGTCAAAATGTACCTAAGTCAGATTAAAAAAGTTTCAATACCGTAAACGGTTTCATTCATGGAACAGTGAAAATCCAAATTTGCTTAGTTAAAACATAATC
>DWMO01000067.1:0-12663 GCA_018245175.1 Elbella theseus
GGTTAATTGCGCCAACGGGGTTAGTAAGTAGGTAGTAGAACAATAAAAGGGTTGATATTGCTGATGATGAACAGTCCTAATCCCCCTGACTTATGGCGCGCCCAGAAGGAAATTGTTTACGCCCATACATATACCGTAACGGTTACAGAGTGTAACAGTTTTTTTTTAAAAGTTCATGAAGCCGCTGTGTATTTCATAGTTAGTTGCTGCTCTCCCATAATCGTTCTTGCTTTTCTCTGTTATTAACTTATGTTAAACAATTTTCATATAGGCTTGATCATTTGGATTCCGCGTCGATGTATTGGTGGTTAACAAATATCTAATCGAATAACATTCTAACTGAATTTATTGTACAAATACTGTACATATTTAAATAAAAAAGCATTGTGTTTAAAGTCATTCTACACTTTTTATAAACAAATATCATAAATATCTGCTATACAAAGTAAATCTATACTTCCTTATTAAATTATGAAATTAATTTACTGATGTATTTAATATTTGGTATGTATAACCTCACACCAAGTATAAAACTGATTCGCCTGGCTTGTTATGACAGAATGACTTGCTCTTTGAAGATTTACATTTCTGTTTCGAAAACGGTACTTCGACCTTAAACGTAGCCAAAAGATATTAATAAAGGTTATCTTCTACATATTTACATTTGTATTTCCAATTACTTCCTTTCTTTACTGCGTTGGCTCGCTTACAAGTTCGTTATCCGTAGCGCGAGTGTGTCACGGCTCAAAATGATATTTCGCCTGAATATTATAACATCTTAAACTTTCGTCGCACGTCAAGCGAGTAACTAACATGATTATAATTAAATTTGTATTAAAATCTACTTTAGCCTAGACTGTCCCTGTATCTATGTACGTGGACTATTTAAGAACAATTTCATTCAAATGTAAGAACGTTGAGGAGACAAGTTTGAAATAGCATAATATCTCAGTCTCCGACACGACCTCGCTGAAATCGGCGGAAGGTCATGATGAAGGACCTCGTATAGGTCCGAAATTAGTTGGGTCATCGCGATAAAACACACGTGAGTTAATCCGGTATAAATATAATCATGAACATAGCTAATGGTTTTGTTTAGCCATAATGACAGTTAATTAAGTCTTTTACTTGCACCAATGTATTGCGTATGGAATACAATAGTATACCTCGCTCATACCTAGCGCCTATTTGTTAGTGAGACAAGTGCTTAAGCCGTATTCGGCCCGAATATAGGAGGTTTAAATGGGTCATGAATGATATTACACATCGTTCCCGTACGCGACCGTAATATTATTAACATTATAATCTATTTAATTCAATGGCTTATTACTAGACGTTAGTGATATACATAATAAACTCTGTGATTATGCTAATGGGATATTGTATCGATAATTTGTAACACGTTGCTTGGGTTTTGGTTTGCGTTTATGTCCAGATTCAGAATGTCGTAAGCGACCCTAATATTATTGGGCGAACTAATACGAAGAAGATTATTATTTTGTATTGTAACTTTTAATCATATGCCTCGTGATTTAGTGGTTAGTGACCTTGTTCGCAGAACGTGTGGGCCCTCGCTTCGATTCTCACTTAGAACGCATATTTGTATAATAAACACGAGTGTATTTTTGTACTGATTTTAATCTATGTAAGTATATATATACCAAGAAATATATGTACATATGTTGTGTCTTAGGTTCATGGTTACTATGGTCTAGGTTCTCCTTAATTTGGGTCGAGGTAATTCTTTGAAATTACCTAAATAAACAAAGTAATACTAAACAAATTTCTATAAGCTAATGCCATTTGTTAAATTTAAAAACGTCTTTCTTGTTACTATATACTTTAATATACTGCACTAAATACATTCCATATCACGTAAAGAATTTCAAAAACTATAAACTATGCTGTAAAAAGTAAGTGACAAAATTAATTTTAGAAATATTACAATATAATTTTTGAGTGTAAAAATTAAATAACCGTGTACCTACTATATAACTTATCGATAATAAAACTTAACAGTATTACAAAAATATTGCGTCTATTGTTTTTGATATGATATGCTTGTTATACATATATAGGTAAACCAAACGTCTTTATGGGTCATATGATAAATGCTTCCTGACTACTGCGAAGACAAAAATAAGAGTAAAACGCGCCTACAAACGAGTGCCCTTCAGCGCTTCTTTATTATGGGATGGCAGCTTTAATACATAAGAGAACGAGTACCTACGTTCTATTAAACAAAGTTGTTTGTAATGTGCACTATTTAAATATTCTGTCATTTACTAAATTAACAAACGATAATGTAATACTGTGATCTTAAAATTCCATTAGAGCGCTACTAACATTTTCACATCAACACATTAAATGCGTTAAAAATTTCGCAATAAAATTCCAACTCAATGCGAGATCCGAATTGAATTCCATCTCCATTGCAATATTTACGTTCGTCGAGTTCATTGCTGGAATCCAGAGACGGATGCCTGGAATCTTGGAATATACGGCCTCGTTGTATGGCAGATATTAAACGCGGACGAGAATTGAATAAAAATGTATTATGATGATATAGATATTATACTACGGGACTGGGATAAGTTTTACAACGCACGCAATTGCGTCGGCGTCCTTCAAATTGACCGACAATATTCAACATAATAGAATCATTGCTCTTATGTAAATATTGGACACGGCTACTTACTTTTGAACAGAAAAAATTCTCGGGATCAGTGAAGTTAACATGACGTCAGTTTTACGTAATATCGATGCTGGTGTTGCAGATGACGATGTGACTACAACATGATTTTAATCTTATTAAACATTCTCAACGCAAAGTAATTAATACTTTTTGTTTTTAGCCTCTGTACTCTGTATTTTTGCTGTTAGAGGGGCATTAACGATAAGTCCAGTTATGAAGAGGGATACTAACCATATAGCATGATGTCTTGATTGAGTACTCATGGGAAACCAATTGGTGTGCGTCGTACATTATTTCGTCAGTCTGCATACGTTTGTATATTTTATTTGTTTCGGAGACCATGTTACTCTGTCAGTCTTGGTTATTATTGGTAGCTAACAACTGTTGAACATCATCGAAAGCCTAAGTCGGTAGTAGAATGTGTGCTAGATGACGGGGCGATCACCCATATTATTAATTAATTTCAATATTGTGGCATAATGTCACTTATCTTGAATTTTATAACATCCTCCAGTATATAAACTAGCCAATTTTTTTCATTAAATCTTTGAAAAGAGGATGGATCATGGCTCGTTGCGTTGTATATTACAATGAGAAATTTTTAAAAGAAAATTGCAAATAAAAAATGACAAGATAAAGCCACTTCCTTACTTCATCATGCTATGAAGAGCAGCACGTAGCCCAGGATTCACTCTGATGATGTTTCCGCATTCAAACAAGGCCTTAACTATAATCAATATAAATAAATTCCCATACCTCATCTATAGTAAGAAAAGCATTGTTCGAATACTTATTTCCAAGTGAGCAACGAATTTTCATAATTTATGTTATAAAATTCCTAAGTTTATTAACACACTTCCGAGCAGAGTAAAATAAATGAGGAATTTAATAAAAATCAATATCTGGTTCAGTGAACTTTTTTTTTCGAATAGAAAATTGAAAAACGTATTAAAGGACGTCGTTTTACTTCAACAAGAGTATCGGAAATAACCGGCGGTGTGGCGCAGAGAAAATTAAAAATAAACACTAACATACACTTGAATGAAACGTTTAAACGTATGGTATATAGATGCTTATTCCGGAACCGAAACCCTGCGTGCGCTGATAGCGTCGTGCGCGCCGACCTATATTAAGTCTTGTTGTAGTTATACTTTAAATAAAATACTATTGTATACCTATAATAAATTTATTACAATATTATAAGTTGAACTACACTATATTATTGAATTTAAGTGGAGTTGAAGACCTAAATTTATCTATTCGCATTCATATTGCCCTGGTAATTGATTTAGGATGTCATTGTGAAGTAATAACATTATGTATTAAACATACACAATCTTTTAAAAAGTCATAAATGCTCATTTTATTTAGTACAACACTTATACAAAATGACTGGTAAATTAAAGACACTATTTTACATTTTTCAATTTTCAAAAAGGATTTTTAAAATTGTTTCAAAAATATCTTCTCTATAATTGCACCTAGAGGCTGTTAGTTAAAATTGTTATTTTCCCGATAACGGGAGAGCACAAAAAGAGAAGCTATGCTTTTAAAAGTCTCTGTAAGCACAAAATGGTAGTGGCCTAGTACTTTTATTCTATGTCGCCCGGTGCGACTTTTACTGATAACTTTTCATAAATATATATCGCAAAGATATAAAGCAACGTGCACAACGATAACTGGAAAAATGATTGCGTCAAAACCATTCCGTACGTTGGTTTTGCTGCCATTTAGAATATGATGTGTATGGAATATTGGTAGAAATATATAATATGATACTATATCCTCAAGCAGTTTTTTCACGGAATTCCATCATATCAAAGGTTATTAGTTTTTTAGACTGTTCATTACATGTATCTCATGCTTTAACTATTCCAAATTCTAATTCTGATTTCATTGTTAATTACTTCTATTTTAAAGTTTAAACACAACGTCAAAATGTACGGAACTATTTAAAAATCACTTATGAATGTTTTAACGTTCTAATGGCTAGACACCGCTTACACCGTGTCTGTGTTTATTTTGGTATGTAGCATTTTCATTTGTGATAATTGTTTGTTAGAATAACATGTAGCAGACGTGTTATATTTACAAATTTAAAACAAAGCCTCAACCTAATTATTTAAGTTTCAAATCAACATTACACTGAAATTGGTTCTGGTTTCATCGCAAGCGATGTACTTTGAGGTACTGAGGTGTGTAAGAAAAATAACCATATGCTGAGAAAAGCTAAATAAATGTAGCATGAGAATTAATTTTGCTAGTTGTTTGTGTTTACATCTATTTGAGATTTTTTTATTTTTACGCCACATAAAAAAGGCATTCTTATGGTTATGAGTGACTTCCAATTTGAAGTAAGGATGTTATAAGCATAGCAGAAGAATAACAAAACGTTCATTTATGCAGTTATCAATAATGCATCTTTAACCTTGTTATTGCATATTTATTAATGCACATTTTAACATGTTTTATAAGGAGCTTCATTAAAAATAAATAATATAATATAAAATAATATAAGCCAAAAAATAATTTCTCCATATATCGAAAGAAGACAGCTGCAATTAGAATTTATTTATTAATAGTAGATCTTTTCCAGTGTTCTGGAAGAATCTCAAAACTGTAATACCAAAACTGTAAGTCGAATATTTTCTTAAGTAATATTCAATATCAACACTACATTACACTAATACGTGTATATAACAATGATAAAAGACTAATACAATCAAAACACACTGTTTCATTTCTTTAATAAAGATAATACTGAAACTTAGTCGAGCACGCCGTCAACATTGTTCAAATGTTGGATTTTAATTAGATTTCCGTCCATTGTCCTTGATTTGTATATTTTCCTCATTAAACGAGTACATAAGTGAGAGTATTGTGTTTGTTTTGTAAAACTTAATTTAAGCTTTACAAAGGATCTTCATAATTTTTTGTAGACATTGTATTTCAAACATCTGGTTATTACACGTTGACAAGAATACTTCGAGTTTTAATTAGCGCTGCTTAGAATGATATTAGAGTATTATTATTTTCAACGGACTGTTAATACTCAATATACAAAATATTCTCACAAACATCAATAGGATCAATTATTATTACTTGGAAATAACCAGATCTGAGGACTCGGTTGTATCAATCGCATTTTGCACTAATGATACTGACCTCTTGGTTCAGAGGTCAGTGATTCTGAATACATGTCGAAAGTTTTAGGTTCGATTCCAGCCCAATATCTATAACTGTGGCGAAAGTGTCATTTTTTAATATTATGTTCTATCTGGTCACTAAAGAAGAGGCTCTGACTAGCTTGGTATCAGGTAACCCTGTATAAAATTGTCCCAATGTAGGAGAAAATATTTTTCTTTTTACTCATATTATATGACATAGTGTTTTTATTACTAAATATTTTCTGACGTTATCTCAACTAGGTTTTTGTAGACACCTCTACAGGTTTTCTTGTTCTCAGGAATAAGAATACGAATTGTATTCTGCATACTGACACCTACTTCGATGTTTGGCTGTTATGATGCCATTGTAAAAAATCAAATGAAACGCTGATGGACAGGCGATGGTAAAACAAATCTTCTTTAACGTTACATGTGTGTATATAATCATGAATATTAATAAAATAGATGCAAGTGAATGCAACTGCAAGTGAATAGATGTAAAGTGAAGAAAAACCCAATAGTACCCGACCCAGGGAACGAACCTGGGATTTTTCAATCAGTTCGTTCCTTTCATCTTTTCGCTACTGCATATAATAAGAAAAGGTTAATATTGTCATACAATTATTTGTTGCGATTATGTACCAATTTACCATCTGCAGTGAAACGTTATCGATTATTTAAAAAAGAAGCTTTATTTTTTTCTTTCATGATTACAAGTAATCACTTGTTCCAAACCTTTCATTCCACCCCACAATTTAGGGCTGTGCGTGTCCACAGATAATATTACAGGTTGCGCATCGCGTGATCCGTACTATAACATATTGTCTATACATATCATTAATTTATACGTGTCTGTGGATAGCGAAATATTAAAATTCGTTTGATTTATTTTAAAAAAAACCGACGTGCGTGTATGAGGAGAGTGATAAATTTAGGAGAAACACATTAGGTCTGTAAGGAAAGCGTTATTTGGCACTGAATTTACTATCTACACCTTAAGACATACTGTTTACTGATATAATAATAATACTCGTAATAAATATTTTACCCATGATATTCTTAAAATATAGTTCCCTTTTCCCCAATTTCGTGTACTATACACTATATATATTTGAGCTTTAACCGTATTCAATATGGAATGCGTTTTGTTCCAAAAGCGGAACAATAAAATGCCTGATAATGATGATGAAACCTAAGTACTTAGAGTGATTTCAGGTAAGAACTAAAATCTAGAGCATACTTTAGAAAGCCATTGTCATCATCATCATCAGCCTATCCCAGGTTGTTCAATACTTTTTCAGGTTGTTCAATACTTTTTTTTAATCGACCCATTATAATTCCACTGTTGGAATATCAGCCTCGGCCACGCATGGCCACGGCCATAGTCTCCCTCGCTGGCCAAGTGCGGGTTGGCAGACTTCACACACCAAGAAATTGTTTCAATACTTAATATAATAAATAATTCAAGTATTAGAAAAATCGATAATGTTAAGCCTATTTACCTCTAATAATCTTATATTAGAGCTAAATAGGCTTACCATTAGCGAATAAAGTAGTTAATAAAGTTAATAATTACAAAAAATAATAAAAGCCTACGAAGTTCCAGTGAAACCTTTTAACTTTCACATTATTCCAACTTCTCTACCCTTTGAGAGACCTCTGTTTTAATAGATGTTCTCTTGTTCATTAAAGCCATACAAATGTAGTCTTAAATTAAAACTACACCCCGTTTTCAATTACGCCTTCTTGAAGGCGCCTCATTATAAAACGTCGGCGTTATAATAAATTTACTTTAACCCCTAACGTTTCAGATTTAAATGGTTCCCTGGATTTGCGTGATTGTAAGCTTAAACACGAAATGCAACATTTGGCATTTTGTACAATATACACATAATTAATCAATCAAATATTTTTCAATCGTCTCTGTCCATATTTTCTGTTTAACCTTTCATTCCTTATTATCATCACACTATTTATGGCTGATTTTCAAAATATTTGTCAATATGCTGTTCCACAAATTATTACCTATATTCAAATATATGTATATTTCAACAAAATTTCCTCAGCGACTTTGGAAATAAAAATATAAAATACAGCCAGTGATGAATCGCTTTCTGTAGTTATAAGATTATTATGAATGTTACCTTCTAGAACATGAATCTTTTCAGCGTCTTTTAACGTTAATTTGTTATTGTTTGTTCCCGCATGTCCACTAGATGCATTTTAAACCAGCTGCGGTAACCCAGTACCGTATTGGGCAGCTATCATCAAATTATCAAGTTACAGAGCCGACTGTACGCATCAGTAAAGTTAAACCGGTCTATTAAGTTAGACATGTACTGGAATATCAGGACGATTTAATATCGTTCAATCTTTTTATTTGTGACTTTCTCTACCAGCAAAGAAGTGCTATTTAGATAAAAAAATTCGAAACATACACCTATTGAGTTAAATTGTTTATATTGACAAAGAAAATGTATCTAACAATACCAGCCAAAGATACTGCTGAATTTGAAAAATCGTTTTACGTCTCTTTTAAAAGCCCATATTGTAACATGTCTCAGAACAAAGTTTAAAGATTTACTTTAAATAATTGCCATACAATTATGTATGTCTCAACAATCCTTACCGCAAATGATTGTAACAATCCCAAGGTTTCCACCAGCTCTTAGTGCGACAATGAACAATGCTGATGACTGCCCCTGAGAGCTCATAATTCGAGTCACGTAGCGCGAGGGGCCAGGTAAACGTTTATTGTTTTTCATGTCAATGCGTCCCAGGGGACGGCGGCGCGGAGAATTTCTGCCGTACGGAATAATTCATAGGTGACTATTAAACGCGTAAGAGATATCGGATAATTGTTATATAGCATATTCGTTTTTTAGTAGATCAAAGTAAACCGTAAATTGCTGTTAATTAATGAGAATGATTAAATCTTCTCGTCGACGTTCTTTCCTATATTGTTTTGAAATAACACTTTAACATAGATTAACATGGCACAGTATATTGTTATATGTATATAGTGAGGGAAAATAAATAACTGCCTGCCTCGTTGGTCGAGTGGTTGTACGCGCGACTGCCGATCGGGAGGTCCTATGTTCGAATCCCGGATCGGGTACTATAGGATTTTCTAATTTAGAATTTCTTTTAGTGACTCGGAGTCTAGTCTTTGCCTATCCCTTCTAGGACTACAGGGGTAATGTTACATAATATGATGTTACGTAAATAAATAATGAGAACAATGTTTTGTTGAGGATATTACTACTTAAAAATGGCGGCTACATACAGGATATTACACACTATACTAAGTGACACTAAAGTCTAATAATCCTATTTGAGTTCCATTGCAGTGTCACAGGTGACAGCGACCATTTGAAACAGCTGCCTGTGCGTTTGCTACTATGGTAACACTATAAAAATAAGTATTACTTTATTATTACAGCTCAGTCACAGATGATCCTGCTATTTTAAAACTGCTTAATATTGTATTTGAGTACTAACTTAGGTCTAACAACATTAACGAAAATTCTACTGTTTTTCCTTGAAACACCGTAAAATGTAAGACAAAAACGCTTATAACTCCCATTTCGGACCCCGTGGTATTGTATTAAATGCCATGGAATCATAATAATACATCGACCATTTAATATCTACGGAATCCATGCTGTCATGATATTTTTTGCGTTCATTGCACTTTAATATTGGACACGCGATGGCTGGATTACAGAAAACGTGTTTGACGCAATAAACATGGAATTTAGATTAGATTGAACGAAATTGATCACGCAAATATTTGAGGTTAATAACTATTTTTTATAAATCTATGTGTTTTTTGCGTGTTCATTAGTTAACATGTAGGACAGTAGTATGTCATAAATTCAGTAGCCGTAACTCCTCCCCTCGCATCTCTTCCGCCATGGCCAGCGTGCGGACTATGACCTTTACCTTTCTTATTCTGAGAGAAGATTCGTTTCCAGCCATAGAACGGCAGTTGTTGTTGATGCTAATGGAGGACCTGATTGAGGAGACTAGAATGTTTTGAAGCTAATGGTAATCATAATCAGTTACTATTGTTACTCAACATGGACTTCTGACTATTTATCTTAAATTCAATCAATAATGTTGTTTCCTATTCAATTTGATGGATTCCTTTATCCATCATCGTCAAGACTAAAAAGGATATGTGCAGTATCTTTATCATTAATGTAATAATAAATTGTCCATCTTGAAACTTTGATAAATTCGGCGATTATACTTGTATGCGCACAACGGGCCAAGTATTGATCTGTATATAGTTGGTCTATAATATGTTCTATCGTTTTAATGGTTATCGTTTTATGGTCGTGGTCATACATCACCTTTAAGGGGAGCTTTTGTCTGAGAACCTTCCCTCTTGTAAACAAGGGAAGGACGTTTCCAGAACTGGGAAGAGAAAGAAATGATACGGTAGTATTAACCTAGATGTTGACTTTTCCCATAAAAATGCCCTCGTCTACGGCCGTTGACCCATAGTTTTATTAGAGAACCTCTGTGTACATAGTTTCTTTCACATCTTGTTTGAGGGCGTATAGATTTTTCTGTTTTCGTGTGTAAATTTAGGTTAAGGAGCTTAGCAGGACAAACAAATTTGGAAAATATTTATGTATGTATATTCTTCTAAACTTAAATCTTAATCTTAGTAATGTGCGAATGATATTGAATAGAGTCGCGTATATTTTTGAACACAGTTATTTTCATTGGATGTCGCTTACCATTGGTCAATAAGCCAGCAATATAAGATATTGAGAAAAACAAAAATGTCGTGAGACAAGTTAAACATCTCAAGTTACAGTTTCATCAGAAAAGTATTTTTTTTACAACAATGTCAATTACTACAAGAATATAAAGAATAAAAGAAACAGAAGCACAAAAGAAGTTTGTAAGCATCACGAGAACCTATAGATAGCACTTACATAAATAAAATGTACTATTCTTCCGCATAAGTACAATTTAAATAAAGGCTTGAAAAATAAGTCCTTATTACCTTCATAATACACAGTCTCTTAACATATATCGTGAATATTTGTAGCGGGTCCTAACTCTTAAAGAAATTCCGACCATTTTTCGTACAATGGCTCGCTGACCGACTTCGAACTGGACTAGTTGTCCTCTTAAAGCCCATGTTTATGCCCCGTATGTGATATTGAATAGATTGCACTCGTTGAGAACTTTGTCTTTTAAACATTGTACATAGTATGAGTAATAAGCCTTACATAGTTTATCAAACGCTGCCCACTCCAGATGAACTCCCTTCATGGCCTCTCACATAAAATGGGTTTTGTTTAACTATAAGATCTGCCAAAGGCGTATTTGTATTTCGAACAATTTTGAAAAAATCAATGAGCTTCCTTGGTTTTGCCCAAATTAATACTGAAGCCTATCTATCGCAAGGGTGAAGTTAGGCCGTTCAGTATCCTTCGTATATCCTGCAGTGGCACCGTCACCAACACTGTTTTACGAATATGCATGTAGCAAATATACAGTAAATATATAATTATATAAATATATAGTCAACGTTTATGTATATGACATTATATTTGCAAATCAATCTCTCACACTTTTATTCCAAAGATTTTATGTAGGTACAGTTAAATTAATAATAATATCTTAGAGCAATTAGCACACGATCCTGTGAACTCAAACTAGAGAAAATCTGTATGTAATTAAAACTATGAATATCCTTTAGTAAGTACCATAGACAAAAGAAGTATATTAGGAAAGAAGCCGATGAGAATCTATAAAATCTATATGCCATATTCAAAATAAAATTTAGTTTTTTAAACGTCGTTTTTTAAACTATGATAAATCGATGACACACACACGCTTGCATATACAATAAATGCTCTTTTAATAATGTTAGATTATGATCGTTTAAATCCCCGTCGGGATTCAATTGATTAAATTATATCATGGGGGGAAGAACGAGGCAGCTTCAACAAATTGTTTTAATCCGATCGTTCCTTAAATATTATGAGAAGTCGTTATTACGGAAATAATTTGTAAGATTCAAGGAAATTATCTTAAAGTTTATACAAATATCTTGCGAAAATTTATTAGTTTCATAAAGTTGGTAGAACTTCCCGTCCTAATTCTTAATATAGACGCATCTATTCATCATCACTTTCGACTACTTATTAATTCACTGTAATATTTAAAAGTTTTAAAATAATAGTCTGCCCTATTAGTCAATAAAAAATATAACGGAACATCGTTTTGGTGACTAATAATATATGACATGTTTTGACATACTAAAAATATTGAGAATTTCTTTGAACGCCAAAGCCTTAACAAAGTAAATAACCTCTAACAAAGTAAATAAGTTTCTATAAATGATACGATATTAGATTCATAGGTATGTTCCAAATAATTAAACACATCTATTATTAAAATATATGTGATCACATCTGAAGCATTAGTCAAATTTAATATGACGGTTCTAACGGTTAATTCAAGAACTTTTATACGTTATCCGTAACCTTATGGTTAACATATGTACATTAATGTATTATTATATGATTCATAATAAAAAGAATTGACAGTCTAGTGGTTAAGAATTCAGCCTCTCTCTCTGGGGGTGCTGTGTTGAAATCCTTGGCGAGCACCTCTTTACAAGTTCGTTTTAAATTTAAATATCGGTGAAGGAAAACATCGTGAGGAAACTTACACACCTTAGAATTTATAAAACAAAAAAAAATTCTAAGTTGTGTGAAGTCTGCCAACCCGCACTTGGCCAGCGTGACAGACTATGGCCTTAACCCTCTC
>DWMO01000068.1:0-12589 GCA_018245175.1 Elbella theseus
TATATACATATATCTGCTATTCATTTCCCTGCTCTTTGCCTAAGGAAAATGGCCGGGTAATATAAAAATATTGAACTAAGTTCTCTTAAATAACAACGCAACTCTCAACTCAAGGCTATTTTATTTACCTTCAGCCCAGTCCAATTACGAGCCTAAGAACTCTTGAAAGCTGTATTTTGTGACGTATACGCTCATTTTGTTCTCATGTATTATTTTCTTACAATATGTCGGATTACCCACGCTCGGTTGAAGTACGTACTACTTAAAAGGTCCAAAAGCACACTTGACTAAATTTTGGGGCTCTTCAGATATACTCGTATTTATTTATATCCGAGAGACATTAACCCGAGCGATCTAAAAATAGCACATCGGGTGTGACAACCGGAAGTCTATATTGCCATATAAAATTGTTATCTGCCGTCTAAAGACATTATTACGTTGCCGTCAGATCAAATTCCTGTCACACAAAATCACTAAATACTAAGAATTTAAATAGTAAAAATCTAGGTCCATAATTTGACTTGGTCCTTTCAATTTGATTTATACATATAGAAATAGTATAATTGCCAAATATATCCCGCAATATAAAGCATCCTATACACTATGCTTACATCAAGCAGCCTGGACACCCGCCCCCTGCTTAGTAACTACAAAAAATGTAACCAATTTTTAATTGGTGTATATTATACATTTAATTAATTATATCAGATGGAAGCTCTTCTCATTATCAAAAGACGAAACTAGCGGTGCAATAAGATAATGTGATAGGTCTAATTCACTAAGTGGCCGGCCGCAGGAAGACAGATCGACTCGTCTAAAGGTCCTTGAACTGACACGAAAAAATTAACTTTTTCATCAATTCGCTTTTCGCATTCCCTCAGTTAACCAAAATACTTAGAATTATGGATGAAATTTTATACGTACTTAGGTATTGCTTTTGTCTGGAGCACTGTTATGAGGAAATACTTTTTTCTTTATTTAATAGTAGAATACTTTTTTCTTACTTTTTTTGTTCCTCTAAAATGTATAAACATATAGCATTCGATACATTTTTTTGTTTAAAAAACAATTCGTACGTTATGTTCAGAATCTTCTATTTAGACATCGCGTTGTTTTGCTGTCCGTAATGGAAAACAAATATTAATTGTCACATGTGAGATGCATTTATCGTATGTACAACATGGTACAACAGCAGAGGGGGTACACGCTTACGGAAACATAGCACCTGCGGCGATATACCGTTAAAACCTGTCCTAAAAACAATTTCCGAATACTTAGTTCATTATAGTAGAGCTAACTCAACTCATAACAAAGTTTTACTATTAAATGTTTCGTGAGTGTTTATACACATGATTATAAATGTAACAAAGTGTACAAAATATTCATCTATCGTCATCATGATCGAAACCTCCATCGTTTCACTGTGTTTCGTTTCTTATCATCATTTATCTAACCAATATTTTATACGCAATTTCACGGATACCAGTTTTATAAGGCAATAGGTTTATGGTGGCCTCGAGGGGATCTGAGGTCAAGCCATAGCCCGGGCTCAGCGAACCGTGACGTCTTAATTGATACAGAAGTTAGTATAAAGTGCCAACTGCAGACTAATAACAATTAATTTGAACAATTAAAATGTTTCAAATGGTAGGAAGGACCGCCTCGCTCGCAAACTCTCAAAACTCCGAACAAACTGGCCGCGCTGTATAATTCAATCAGGCGAGTTTACAGTTTCAACAGACAGTTGCGTTAAGTTCCAGTATACACTCGTTAGCGTGGTGTGCTGCTGCTGCTTTCTATCATCTTGCTCTTCTTTTCGAATATTCATATCGTTTTTTTAAAAGAATAGATGTTTGTAAGCCATCATCATTATCAGTCTGTTTCATATAACTGCTCGACATAGACCTCTCCTAATGAGCGCCCTATATACATATATTGGTACTTATATAAGGATGATCTACTTATTTTAAGGAGACTTTAGCATTTCTAAAACCTTCAAATTAAAATACCTGAATGTAAGCTACTACTCTGTATGAAAAAATTAGGTATAAAAATCCCGTTAACTTGCTGAATAAAAAGGTTATAAAACCTAATAAACATGAAAAAATCAATGAGCTAGACTCGCTTTTCTTTTATCGTGTTTCCACTTTGTGAAGTTTCTTCAAAGCTGGTGGCATGTGTCTAGTGATCAGATACGGGTAACCCAGTTGTGGAGAGGCGGTGGTCAGCGGGTCAAGTAGCCGATGGCTGTCCAATCTCATTTGACTCAGCTTATTATAAAAAGTAGAAGATGACTTTTTAATATTATTATACTTTTGTGTTCAACTGCAATTCTGCCTGATGGGAAGCGAAAATGCCTTCAAATTTTTATCACGGATGCCTAGACTAATGCTGTTTATGCATCCAACCCTTTTATCATTTCATTATTGGACACGGGTCTCCTCTCAAAATGAGGTAATTCTCGCATACCTTCAAGAACTCTTTACCGGGAAAAATAGACAATGGCAGAACATTCCATTTCTTGGCCGTTCGGATGAAGAACGTGCAACCAAATTGATTTGTTCTGGCAATTAGAAAATCCACCACACACGGACATTTAAAGTACCTATTAATTATGATAGTTAATATTCTACGTAGTTCAGTCATAACACAGTAGGTACTTTATATTTTTCAGATCTGACAAACGAGTGTAAGCAAAGTTACTTTGTGATAGAAATAAAAGCGCTGGCATAGATCGGATAGAGATACGTTCTATTTAATCAGATCGTTGTAACCATCATTACATCAACACACCTAATCTATCACGAAGTAGGCAGAGAGCATCGAACGCCGAATATTACTTTACTTAAAATGTTGGTTCAGAAGATAAATGGAGGGTAGTAAAGATGAATGTGTGTGTTCAAAATTTACATAATTCGGTGGTTCATATGGTAACGTTGGCAATGATATACCAAAACACATCGTCCGTATCATCGTGCCCGTCTGAGCCCGCGGCGAGGTTGCGGTGAACGTCCCGCTGACCCAGTTAGCGGCGGATCGATTCCGGCTGCAGTCTGCCAGCACGATCGATTTCCTTCATACAAATCTCATAATACGCCCTTGTCATGGCATATATTAATAATTCGATAATTAAATCATTAAACTTTTTCTTGTGTAAACTAACAGTCACCATCTTCCAGTGATGCTTGCTAATAAACTACTGATACGTAGCATTTATAAAATGATATTATCTTGAGATAACTCACAGGTAGCCATTTGATCGTATACTTGGCAGAACCTATGCTATGGAGAGCGAGCTGATAAACATACATATGCACATTCATAACTACATAATTATTCAGATAATTATATACCCGCGCATAGGACAAAATCGCGTACATCACAAAAAAAAATATTTTGGATGGGAATCGAACCCACAAATCCCGGCTCAACAATCAGGGTCATTAACCACAAGAGCAACGAGTTAATCAACATTATTTTTGTTTCAACCGTGTTCGTGTTAAAGTGATGTAATCGTGTCATTCCCGCGTGTGTTGGTGACAGGCTGTCAATACGATTTTGCCATGACAGCGTGTCCGTCTAAGCTCGAAGGCGAAGTGCCGGTGAATGTCCCGGTGACCCAGTTAGCGCGGATCGATTCCGGCTGCAGTCTGCCAACGCGGTCGATTTTGTAAATCATGTTCCCATGATTTTTTCTCAACCATGGAACTGAATGCACTTGATATTACTTTTAAGAAAAATTGGTAATAAACGGTAAAACCAGAAACATAAAAAGGAGGAGCCTTTGAAGGTTTTTCGCCGGGGCACGTCAGTCGAGGTCGTGGACTGACCCGGCAGCAGATTAAGAAAATATGAATTGATCTATCGGCTATTTATTTGGAAGGTGGTTTTTTAACTACTAATTGGAAGATGTAATTTTAATCACTTTTTTTCTATAACAACTTCATGTAGGAACTATTCATGGGCTCTATATTTTAATAACCAATTATAAGTTACGTATCTCCCGGTTCAGCATCCTAACGAATCGTTTTTGCAAATATAACTTCAAAAAATGGTCGAAATTTGTTTTAAAATACAAATGCTAGTCTCATGTGCCACCTGTAACGCGCAGCTATTGTCTGACTTTAGAAAAACAGTTGGACAAGAACAATAATTGTTGACACAAATGTAAATCTGTATCTGCATAACATCTGTATGTTATAGATGCACTTCATTAGTAGGTCCTAATATTTTATTACATACAGTTATTCCTCATTGGGGAAGGCCTATGTCCAGCAGTAGTCTGAGATAGACTAACAATGATGATGATGAGAATACAGTTATTTATCTAGGCCAAAACTTCAGTTATAAGTAATTGCGACATCTGCAGCGGTACCCAAGCATAGAATTTATCCAACTCGCTATATCCAAACAGGGGTGGTCATATTATTACACGGCCGGAGCCTTAACGACAACAGAATGTTGATTACGACCATAACTGTCTGTTTTAAGTGCTCTGTAGAATAGGCAAAAGTTCGTAAACATGTGCCGTCAGCGATCACCCATTCAATGACTGGATCGTATTTCGGTTTGTTCACTTGCAACTTACTCGATATAAATAATTAATATGCATTGAACACTAAATATAATTGCTTATTTACATGTTGGTCTAATGCTTCGCGAATTTGACTGCTGAGAAGTTTGTGAATTAAGCTCCCGTGGTAAATATTTTTGTGTTATATTGAGCACGTGTGTTAGTTCGGTGTACACATCTATACTAATAATATAAAGCCGAAGAGTTTGTTTGATTGTTTGAACGCGTTAATCTCAGGGAATATTGGTCCGATTTGAAAAGTTCTTTCAGTGTTTGATAGCTCATTTATCGAGGAAGGCTATAGGCTATAATACATCACGCTAAGATGAATAGGAGAGGAACAGCAATAAAAAATATTGCGACAACGGCAAAATTTAGAACTAAAAAATATATTGTATACACAGAAGTACTTTAAAAAAAGGTTCTTTGTATTAAAAACACTTTTATGTTTTCTTAATTGATTTCTAAATAAAAAATTCCACGCAGACGAAGTCGCGGGCACAGCTAGTATTTAATAATTTTGATTGGTATCACTTCTGTTTTATGCAAAATTGTTGATGCTGATATAACAATACTGATTGCCTTATGTTTTCGCAAACTAGCCTGTCAGTGCAGTGGTTAGTGAACCTGGCTGTTGTATCTGGGGTTATGTGTTCAATTCCCACCCTGATCAAATATTTGTATGATGAGCACAAGTATTTGTTCTTTGTGTTGATATAAAAATACCTAAGCATATAGCATATAGTTTATAAATACCTAAGCATATAGTTTATCAGCCGTCTGGTTACTATACCACAAGCTATCTTGAATGTTTACTCTGGGATCAGAAGGCGATGTGTGGTGATATCCCAAGATATTATTTTTTGGAAATTGGATACAATAAGTAAATCTATATATACCTGCATAAAGCAGACTTGTCTTTGTAGATTTGTTTTTTCACAACTTGTCTGTTCATTTATAGTCATATTGCTTCGAAGGTAGTTACATACAATACTGTTCCAATGTTAATGCCTTACTTTTAATATTACATTGCAATTATATACAATACTTCAGTTAACAAGGTTTTAGCATGACTTTGAATTAATATTCCTGTCCAATAATTGGCAAATACAATTGATGGTCTCGAAGACAGATTAATGATCAAACAATATTATTAATAAAGGTTGTTTATTGTTGTTGTATTTGTAATAGTGATAAATAATAAAATAAGTGATTAAAACATGTTTATGGCAGTGCATAAAATATTTTTTTTTTATTGATAGAACAATAACACCAAAGTTATCACTGTCAGAGATGTCGCTGGAACGGATCCCAACACGATCCAAATGGTACATATATATAATTATATATTTACTTAAGTTTAAAAGGGAAATCACAAATAGTTGATTCAATATAATAAGCTATTTTTATTACTCACATATGGACATGTCGCAATATCTATTAATATTTACTTATTTAAATAAAGTCCCATTTACAAACCATTTGTATGAGTTACCTTTAAGGTTTAGTCATTCATTTTGTAAGTCCTTAATTTATTGCCAGTGTGTGGTATTATTGGGAAAATACTGCTAGTATATTTCAATATAAGTTAAGTAACATTTGGTTTAAAAATCTATGAATAAATACAGTTACAAATTTACACCTGGATCTTTTGGGTTAAATGAGATACTTAATTTTATATACTCAAGTCCCGTTGGGTATTGGCTACATAAGTAATGGACATTACTGAACAAACCATTTTACTCTGTATCACCACTGCTAGAAATTTCTGGAAAATAATTAGTATAGCTTAGTATTTTGCACAATGTGTCAAAGATTTTCTTTTGCTGGAAAGGCAGAGTGGGCTGCCATCATATATGCATTTTTTTTTTTTCTGAAAAGTATCGAGAATTGCTTTGATCTATTCCAAAGTTTTCTTCATAGGCATGTCCAAAGACACCAAGTTATAGGATCACTAGGTTAGACATTTACTACTCATAAGTGTGCAAGTCTCCTATCACTCAATACCTCAGTTTTGACAAGATCTGACGTGAATATATATGAAAGAGATCAACTGAGCTATCAGCTGATGTCAGATGTTTTTTCTACCATTTTACTTTTCTTTGCTTATATAAGTCAAATATTATTACAAAAAGAAATTGTAAGAAATGTTGTATTTTGCAACTTGATTGAACTGAGCTGATCAACATAATTGATCATATCTGCCATTATGTGGCTACTGATGGAAATGCTCAATGAGTCTAAATAATCTGTTCAATGTAGATATCGCTAGTATAGCACAACTAAAATTATTTTTTAAAGATTTGGTTTATATTTACATACACAAAGACACATACAAGCACAAAAAGACAATGTAGAGTTATTATTTTTTGTGCACAAATTGTGTGAACTATTGTTAAGCTAAATTTATATTTTTATTTCTATTAACGAGTTGCTGAAATTGTGTGTCGAAAAATGATTAGTAACTTGACTAATTTAACCAAATTCATACACAAACATACATCATTACATATTTAATATTTTTTATAGTTTATTTCATGTAACAAGACAGATTTAATGTATATGTAGCTTCCTCATTGACCATTAAAATGAAACATTTAACCGTTGAGTTCAGGAGAATTGAAAAATAAAAAAAATGTTTTATGTCACTTAAGTTTAAAATTATTGGCTTTGACAATTATCAATTTAAAAATATGGGTTGTGACATACACACCTATTGTGATATTGAACATGGCATATCTATGTGATATGTAAACGATTTATTAATTTTAAACCACACTTGTGAAATGAAATAGAAATATTTCTTCAATTCTCTCATTGTTACCTCATTTGTGCATACATACGCCTATATTTCAGTCAAAACAATTATTTTTTCGAAATAGATTCTATTGCAGTGTGCTAAAGTGTATTTTAAATACGATCACAATGTACTTTTCCCTCCGAACCGGTCCATGTTAAAGGACCCTTACTAAGACTTGTTTTTGTTTCCGTTTCCCCAAACTATACGCCAATTTGCCCAGCTGTCGTCTTGTCACTTTGACAACGTTACACACATATTGTCACGTTTGTCAACTTGTCACTTTGACAGCACGTGTGTATGCACAGACTAACAAAACCATAGAGTGTCCTAACTGAGAGTGTTTTTTTCCCCGCTAGTATAACAGTGGCCCAGAGGTCTAGACCGACCACGTGAGTACTAGAACACACGACGTAGATGCACCGCTTTTAAGCTTATGCACTGTAGACTAATTTATTTTCCTTAGGTGTATGTATTTTTTTCTGTCATCAATTGATATGTTAGTGACATTATATTTAGTAGTAGAGAAGAGGGCATAGAAAAAGATAATGAAAAGAAATGATAATAAACAATGAAAATAAATGATATTACTATGATCTGACATAGATTATATATTTTAATGAAAAAATAATTTAAAAATAATATTCCCAATATAAATTTTCGAATTTAGTTGTAACTTTATAACTCGATTTCCGAGCTATATTTAATATTTTTATACATGGGTGTGACAGTGCTCTGGCCAAGTTTTGCTTCTACAGATATATGATTTTTTTTAAAATTTTTCTCAATAAATTTTTTAGTATATGTACTGAGAAAAGAGTACAAATTGACTGCCTTCGTGGTCGAATGGTTGCAAACGCGACTGCCGACCGGGAGGTCCTGGATTCGAATCCCGGGTCTTGTACTACTGGATTTTTCTAATTTAGAATTTCTGGTAGTGACTCCAAGACTGGATCTGTGACTGGTGCATGGCAACAGGATCACCACCTATTCCATGGGACTTAAACGTAACTGGTGAAACGTGGGAGCGAACTACACTCCTCTGCCTACCCCTCGGGGATCAAAGGCATGATGTTACGTTTCTCAGTCAAATAAAATCTTGCTACTTAAAATTGGCATCAAGCATGTGGTAAACCCACAATTCAATCTATAAACTGTTATGCCGACTTTTATCAATTGGGCAGAGGATAAAAAAATTATGACAATAAACAATATTTTATTGTTTTTTAAATTTTGATATTATTGGGGTTCAGTTAAATGTAAAGCCAATTGACGACAGAAGAAAACGAATATTGCAGTTATTTGAAGTTCAATTTTATTTTTTGCAACTACCAGGTGTCCATGTATAGCATTCAGTACTCTATCATAATGGAGTATGGTATAATTTTAATTTGTGATAATCAGAATGTTATTGTGGAGGAGCCTATTGTGAATAATATCACATATTGTAACCATTAAGACTGATGTAAAATTTATTTGTGTAACAATAATACTTTTCGATTTTAATCTGCTTTTAATAAATTTTATGGTCACGTCTATATGAGGTGCCCTTTGTAATATAAAGGAATATATACACTACCCAATTGACTAAAGTATATATGTTTTTTATAGTGCCATATCAAAGTTTAGTCAAGTCTTTAATTTGTACATGTATATTGTATAATTCTTGTATAAGTTTTATATCGGTCACAAAATGTATAGTATGTGTTAGGTATGTTTATATTGAGTCCCTGTTTCATTTATTATTGCCTTGCAAGCTATAATCAAGACCATAGTTATTAATATGAACCAGGATAAACCCGGATGTTATGACTTGGATGTGATATATTAGGTTATAGAAGTTTATGATGATGATTTCAGTTTCAGGTTGCTGATATTACAAGAATTGTCATTGCATATATTGATATGAGGCATACACTATTGGATATGGGTCCCCTCTCAGAATAAGATTTAAACACACACGATTTAAACATTAATACTCAGACAATCCAGTGAATTGTACCAACACTTCCATTCTTATTACGTTTTGGTAATGAGTGCAATGTGTTTGTTAAATTTTGAACCTGTTAGCAAATAATATAAATGCAATTAAATTGCATTTATACATTCTTATTGTTTTGTATTTAAATAATTGTGTTTAAACATTTTTCAATACTTGTTTGCAACCCACCAAAACTTTTCGTGTATGAACAGTAACTTTGGGCCCTATACATTTTTTCAGCATTATTAAAAAGGGCTAATTTTGTATGATGCCATTATTTTATAAGTAAGGATAGATGCTGCCAAGGTAATCATATACTATAATATTATAAAGCCAATGCATTTTCTGCTTAATGCTTCTTTGGTGCTGTGAGATTTTTTTTGAAATATTATGCAGTTTCATCCTGTTCATTTTCAATTAGGCATTGAGTGTTCAAGCATATGGATTAAGAACTGTGCTTAGCTATTGGAAAAACATGGTGGGCTTTAGTGTTCATCATTGAAGAACCGAAAAATGCAATATCATTATTACCATGCCAGAACCGGGCTTGCGGGGTTTGCCTCATTTAACACATCTTACAACTGTAAAAATATAAGAGACAAGAACTTGGCTGTACTCCGCTGTGCCCACAGCCTACACTTGGGTCTATGCAGCACACTTTTCTGTAATTGCAAATTTTCAGTGAAACAGGGACTCCAGGATATCTTATAAGGATAGCAAAAAGAACATAACATAGCTTTTTGGTCTTGTTCTAACCTTGCTTAGCATATGAGTCTATGGATTAGAATGATGATCAAATAACCTTGATGCAAGTATGTTACTTTCAATGGTGTTATTGGATATTTTCAAAAAAGCCTCAATAAATTTTATTACTATAGTATTGAAAAGAATGTGTAGGCCAGGTTGAATGATTACTATGCTGCAGAAGGTTCAATAAATCAATCAATGTAATGACAAAATTCCATTGGAATATTTCCATTTTGTCTTCTAGTCCATTTTCTACATACCTTTTTACCAATACTGATCTTGGCAATATTGAACTATGAAAGATCTCTCAACCATTTCACTCATCATGACTATCTCAATTCTATTCGACACTAAATACTTAGTCCGTAGCCACTGGAACAATACAAAAAGTTATGTTATATCACAATAAAAAATTGATATAAGTTGTTCATTAAAAATTGTTCTATAACCATCGGTGGGCGTGTCAATGTTATGCCATAATGTTAAGTCAATTGACATGTCAATGTATGTTGTGTGTGTTCAACATAACATCAACAGTGTCACTACTACAACTAGTACTAGTGCCACTAGTACTAGCGCATCTCCTACTAGTACTAACTCAGTAATTCGATGAAGGGTCCGTCGGAAGGCGTCGCCCGCGCAGACCAAAGCCGGGACGTTGTCGATGTCGAGGTAATTTATGCTATAGTTATGAATTAGGCTTGTTCCCGCTAGGTTGCCAGTCGTTGCTACATATTTTCCAACATTACCAGGTAAAAAAAATAAACTAAATGTCGTTTTTAATAAATACAATGATTATCTTAATGTAATAATAGTACAGACAAAAAAAACATTTTATTTGTCAATAATATTTAGCACATACTGGCACCCCAGATGGTATTAATCGTGACATTATGACTGTACTGTTTTTTTTTCTACAACCTAGTTGTAACTTAGCGATAGTAAAAATAATAGTTTTACTCAGCTGTTTCATACTTAACGAAATAAATATATACGCCATTACATTTGCAATCCCCGAAGTGGTAGGTAGAGGAGTGTAGGACACTCCCACGTTTCGCCAACTACGTTTACTTCCCACCATGAAATAATGGGTCTTATATAAGCAACTCAGCATTACGTTGTTACTTTGACCTGTTCCTTAAAGGACTTTCTTTGTCTGCACTTTTATATGATTTTACTGGGTCATAAAGTAATTAAAGAGTAAATATAATATAAGAATTATTACTATTATTATTATTATTAAATATAATTTGACTTACGCCCTTGGCCGGCGTTGCTGTTATGGTGTCACCCTGCTCATTCTGAGAAGACACCGGTTAAAAGGCTTCAGGATGATGAATTGTTTTTTTTTACTGAGTTAATTGTACCATGGCAAGGGTCCGTTAAGGCTGGTCGCGCCGTGGCGCCAATTTTGGCAGCTGGCTACGTTAATATAATCGATTGTGTTGTAATGTCAGAACACGGGCTGCGCCGACGCGCCTGCGGCCTCGGCGCGGGCTGCAGCGGCCGAGTTCCTATTTGGTTACGATCGCTGGACACGACTTCTTTTGTATGACGCAACATGTGTCCCTGCCGCTGTATTCACTCGATGCTTTTGGGTTGGCACTGTTGCGAAATATTCAACTTTGTTTTGACAAGTTTTAAGTTGAGTATCTTTGCTATGAACTGTTCGGTCGGTTGAAATAATAAACGCTTTCGCATTAGGCGCTTCAGTCAAAGCTTGACTGTCATTATCACCATTAAGCCTTTATATCGTTCCATTGTCTGTTCCCTTATATCGTACCGATGAGCTGTCTCTTCTCAAAAGGAGAAGGAATAAGTTCGTACTCTACCACGCTGGCCAAGTGTGGGTTGTTACACCAAGCATCGAACGGTATTGAAATCTTTGAATTCTGTGAATTTAACTGTTGTATAGCGACAACAGTATGGTATTATTACTTAGCTCCAAAAACAAGCGAGCGAGCTTCGGAGCAGCTGCTATTGGAACCTTTGTGATACTCGAAGTGTTGTTGCATTGTAAATTATAGGGCAATATTTTAACATATTAGAAGGTCAGTAATTAATTATCCCGTTAAACACAATATTAATATAGAAAAGACATCACATGGATAGTGAAATCACGTGGAAAGCACTTATTCTAAATATAAATTATTGGAGTAGGTACACGTTTTTCTGAATAAACTTTAATTCTTAAATCGTAGTGGCCACTTACCAGTAGTTTCATGATCAGCTCGTTTGCGTATTTCATTGCATGAGTAACAATATAAATAACCACTACCCTCCTCTGTTATTACCAGTACCGTACAAGCTTGACCGTCACATTATGAACACAGTGATTGATTACATTTATAATCTACTAGTTGTGCTCGCGACTTCGTCCGAGTGGAATTTTTTATTTAGAAATCAATTACCACCAAAGAACCTTTTTTTAAAGTACCTACTTCTGTGTATACGACATTTTTAGTTCTAAATTTTGCCGTTGTCGCAATGT
>DWMO01000069.1:0-12588 GCA_018245175.1 Elbella theseus
TACAGGCAGATGCTGGATGCAACATGCCGAGGACAGGGTGCGATGGCGCTCATGGGGGGAGGCCTATGTCCAGCAGTGGACTCAGATAGGCTGATGATGATGATGATGATATATTTTATATGTATATGTTGTTAGTGAGCCACCTCATTATCATAAAATATTATCATTATTGTAAAAAAAAGTTACAACATACTTCTAGTCTCAGCAGTATTCTCATCGTACTGATGTCTCCGAACTCTATCCATCAGATGCTTTTTAATGAGAGCATTATGTTCCTTTTGCCCAAGATGTGCCACTGAGAAAATCCTTTTCACAGATTCCGGTGCACTGCAGATTAAAGTAGGGTAATAAAGCTAACATTAATAATCATATTTTGTTTGTTGGTTATGTTGTTGAAGAACTGGAAGCTTCATTGCGGATTGACAGGTTCTATGTTCCATCCCCATGTCATGTACTGTTGTTTTTTAATTTGAAATATCCAGTAACAGGAAGGATTTATGCCCCATGTGTCTATAGCTTCACTCCCTATTCCACGGTGGAAGGTATAATATCACGGTGAATCGTGAGAGGGTACTTCACTCCTCTGGCTACCACTATGGGGAACCTAGGCAAGCTTTTTAACACTTCTATTGGTATACTAAATATTTTCAGAAAGTCATTTCGTTTGGTGCATAGACGAGCTGATTATCTTTGCGTACACTGCTCTGTAATAATTTTAACAATCATATTTATGAAAAAAAAAACATGAAAATAATCTAACCTCTAACAGATTCATTATAAACATTTATATGTTTTCAGTAAGTTATTTCAGCTAATGATAATGTACAAACCCTTTCATTTCATCACTTAAAGCATAATCATTTCCAATTGCTGTTTCCGGTATGGGTGGAATACCTTCCAAGTCGCCAGATCGTTCCGCTTTATAAGCAGGAACGTACGGCGGTCTCACCCATTTCACATCAACTAGTTGCTTAATTCCACGAGTTTGAATTAGATACGAACTGACTTGCCGTAACATTTTATATTGATTAATACTTCTCTCTAATATAGTAGTACTTTAATTGGATATATTTTTTATATTTACACCCACGGATCAATGTCAAAACGAATTTGTCAATGTCAATTGTCAAAATAATGGATGGGATACGGTTCGAATAACCAAACTTTTAAAATATAACCAAGATACGTGGCGCAGACACCCGGTGTTTATGACGAACCGTATACTTTCTGTATGCCAATTTTCGTAAAGTCTATGCAATATTTTTGACTTAGTTGACTGAAATACATCCAAATTGGCAAAAGTTGAACCTTAAAATGTATAATGGTAATAGAACGTTATATTGCATGTGTAGAGTCCAGCGTTTTTCTTCTATTACATTTATATAACTGCACTCCTAGTGATAAAAATTAATGAAATGTCGCCTATTGTCTCTTCCCCATGTGCTGACGATTCATCAGTCTTACTAAATATATTTAAAATATATCAGTTTATAAACAATTGTTCACTATTATAAGATGTTGCATAATTCTGTATCTGTGGCACTGTCAACAATTAAGAATTATCAAACGAATAACACACATGAGGTTTTGCTTTAATGCTTTTTAATAACATTTCTAAGTACATATTCCCTATCTAACTTATTTTTGACATGCTACAGCTTATGGGAAATGAAATAAAAGTATATTTTGATAACCACTCATTTATTGCTTTCAGGAATATGAAACCTCAAACTTATATTACAGCAACTTTGTACTAAAAGTACAGTTCCATATGACTGTACACAAATAAAATATACACATTTGCATTGATATATTAATTTAAGAAATGGAGGTGCGAATTACATTATCAAAATAATTAATAACTTTTAGAAATCTTAAAGTAAAAAACTTAGAAAATTGATTAACATCCCAATAAAGACAATGATCAAAATTTTGCTAATAACACAAACGTAACTTGGAAACCAATACACAAAACTAGCTTTTTAATATTTTATTACTAGCTGTTTTTTGTAAAATATTTCATAAAATAAATTACCATGCACCATATTATATAACTTCCATAATAATAGAAGAAAATATGAATCTATTTTTATAAAATTATAATACACAAATTTCACTTAATCATCACACAAGGAAGCATTTATAGAAACACCGTTAGCAATGATGCTGTGTCACAATGTGATATTTATGACCAGCTTTGCTATAAACGCACCTTCGGAGTACTTAGTTATTATTAATAAAATCGAAACATGTATTGCACTTCTAAATGAGTGCTTGCGAATAAATATGAAATGAATGTGTGGAATGTTTTATGTTTGAAATATTCCATTAGCTAAACATACATAGAAAAATCTACACAAAACTAATAAAATGCAAAATATGCCATAATATCAAACCGTAATTTGCAATACCAATAGGAAAAAAATAACAACCTTTTTTAAATGATTAGTAATGATAGAAAGTAAATAGAAATTTCAAATATCATCAACAAGCCAAATAAGGAATGCAAACCACAGCAAATGAATTTTCACCTACCACCCCTTAACATAAAACTTATTTTAATACTGGACTTTATTCTGCTATGTACTCACTACAAAATGTTCAAATATCCCTTACAGATATATATAGAAAAATGTCTTTAATTAGAAGCTCCTTATAAATAATTCTATTTGGCCCTAGCAGTATGTTTACAATAACATGACTTTTACCATCCTAGGTTCCATGTGACTATATAACTATAAAATTTATGATGACGTCATTTAATACCATCAATACGATAACCAACAAATAATCCATTGAAACGTTTGAAAACATACTTTTTGGGCAAATGATTACAATTAGTTAACCTTCAATCACAATATATATACATGTGTGCCCAGCTATGAACATGTACAAAACAAACAAGTGCATTCCCTATTCCATCACACAGGTGACCTTTGTATTACAGACTTCCCGCTGATGCAACATATATTAGGACAGTTTAGATATCAGTACATAGTAGTACTAATAAATTAGTACTATGTAAGTCATTCTATGGGTTAATTTCATCCTTATTATGTGGATTTATTTCATACCACCTTGTTAAATAAACGACACAATAAAAATACTGACTGTATAAGTTACAGAATGCAACTCAGAATAATTTAGCTAGACATTACTTGGGCATTCTTGGATTTAATATTATTTAGCCGAATTTTTATTTTGAATGGAACTGACAAATAAACATAATTTACATGTATAATTGAATTTATCAGACTAGGTCTATAATATAAAATAAAAAATTAACAAAGTACAATCAACATCAAAATTCAATTATCAATATTTTAACGACCTAACTTTATTCCAAATATTTTATATTTTAAATATCAATTTTTTTGATATTGACTGTACCTGTACGTAATGAAAATTATAAAATTAGGAACAGCACCAAAATCAATATTTGAACACATAAACAAGTAACTATAACAACAGAATATTGGCCAATGACTAACGTAATCATTTATATCGATTTACTAATAAACAGTAAATATGTGTTTATTACAGTACAATAATATATACATTGATATTTTGGTAACAAATTTCGTCCCATATGTTTTGGCACGAGCAGACATTCATTGTGTACAGTAACTTAATGACATTCCATAATTAGTGCATATAATCTAGTCTAATCTATGTACATCTACCAGTTTTGCAAACCTGTATATGTAAAAAAACGATGTGTTATGTGCTCCGAAAACACAATATGAGAGAAAAATATATTTAATAGTGCTCACCAAAATGAGTAAATCGTTTTATACAAATATACAATAAATTTATTGTTGTGTTAGTTACTTTTTAAAAATAGTCATTAATAACAAAAAACGTCAAACATCTGTATTGTAGTGTTATATAATTCTAAAGTGTCACAAAAATGTTTGCAGCAATTCATTGAAAACGAGTGTAGTTTTTTATTCATTTAAACAATTACTCTGATATAGCAAACTTGAATTTAATCTGCATACATTCCATTGTCCAAGTGTGGATGTTTCATATTATATTGTTCTTTTGCTATATTTACAAAATAAATATAGACAATATGTTTCAAACTTGAAATTATGAAATTTAATTGTATTTTAAACTTCAATACATCAAAATATTGTGACAACCTGTTGAGGTTGTCATTGTATTGTGTAGAACACTTTGACAATAAAAACAGATCATATTTACATATCTTCCCCAAAATTGTGCAATTGATACTACACTTCAGACTTAAGGAGATAGTCTCCTGTGATATTTTGAGCATGCATCTTTATAGTATTATTGCTAAATGTACTTTTAAACAGCACTGCAATTATATACTATTCCTCTGACGAATATTTATATAGGCCAAGACCTCACTCATTCAACCTTAAAGTATCAATGGTCTGTGTTATGAATAGTCTAAAATCGTGTTTAAATATTGTGTAACACAGGCGATATTATAGATCTGGTCTATTACATACCCAAAAAGGTTCTGGACTATTATAAAGCCAAAACATTAATTGCTTATTAAAAGTAAATAAAGTTTAGAGTTAACCATTATCCCTAAAGAATAACTAAATATTATTATGAATAAGGGCAAGATTAGTTTGGTCGCGCAATAGCTAATTTATGAACATATTATGTATTAAGATGAAAGTGCATACAACTTTATATATTTGTTCTCTATTATAGGAATTGTTGAATTTCGCTAAGGAGTGAAAGCTGTTTGAAACTCAACGTAATACGAAGTTTTATTAGAACGGACACATAGATGCTACAATGATAAATCTTCCAAAGTAATTCTAACCAATTACTGGATTTGTAGTTAATTTATTACAGACACATTTCATTAGAGGGTAATTCACTCAACAGATATCTGTGAAATCAGTATTGAATCCTGAAATTTAAAAACAAACTAGAATGTTATTTAAAAAAAATAATAATATTGTAAGTTACTATCATTTTTAATTAAAATTTGGAATATACTGGAACTGACTGCCTCGTTGACCGAGTGGTTGCAAGCGCGACTGCCGCTATGGTCCTGGGTTCAACTCCCGGGTCGAGTGCTATTGGGTCTTTCCAATTTAAAATTTCTTGTAGTGACTCGGAGTCTGAATCTGTGTCCAGTGTATGGGAATTGGCTCACCGCCTATTAACCTTAAACGTGAAAATCTGGTTAAATAAAGTCACCCGATACTGTCTACGTGGATCATGTTTTAATATGATAATGACCCGTTACACTTCAAGAAATGCCTGCGTTAAACTATAGCCAGCCGCAGTGCCATAATTACGGCAATCCAAGTTTCGATAATTCTCCAAGTTCGATAATTAATGCGATGCTCCCTCTAGAAACTATCAAATAACAATAGGGAAATTATGCTTAATAACCTCAAATTTATGTAGAGAATATTATGTTCGTAGCAAAGTCCGTAAGTGGCTATAACTTTACACCTGTCTGAATTTCTGGGCTCCTTATTAACGATGCCCAAACCCACATATGTATGTAGACTATGCTTATTTTCTCTCGGTAGTCGATGTTCAGGTAGCCTGCAATTACTACGAGTTATTAAATTTATATATACTGAACATGATTAATCATCATTTTCAGTCTCTCTCAGTTCACTGCAAGATGCAGCTCCCCAAAGCAGATATTGCCCATAATTTCCATGCTGGGTATGCGGGCGGAGCATCACAGAGCACAGTGTTGCACAGCACAGCTTCTCGTGTTGTCTACGTTATGTTGATTAATATTTCAATAAATTACAGGCTTATGGATTAACTTTAAAATATTACTTGTGTTATACTCGAGTTATATGTCGTGGATATAAACAGAATTTTTAATTTTCCAATTTTATGAACGAAATTGAAATAAAACTTTTCAAGATTCGTTAAGAACATATTCAAACATTTCTATCTGCAAGTGTTATATAATTATTCATCAGAATTCCGATTGTTTACATATTAAATTTAAAATTATATCTTCAGTGTTAAAGAACACATGACAACTATAATTCTGTTGCAATTGTTAAACATTTTTATTAAGTTCTTATTATCTTATAAGTGAAAAAATTAGGAAGAATATATAATCAGGACCTATATTTGTTTTGGAGACCAATTTTATATGAATCTTTAGAGTGTGATACGTATTTATAATGTGTTCTTAGACTAACTTTGAATTATACTTGCTCTGCTAGTATTAGCACCTACTCGTACTCTTCAGAAATAGCAAGATTCTTACTCATACGGCCGGCGTCGGTGATCGATCGTTATTTCTAACAATATTTGCTTAGGAGAGTTGATCATAGATGCAGTGAAACTAAACTTTATCTAGAAACGGGAATCGGAACTATTCCAATAAAAAAAATCAATTACTTTTCATTGGATTATTATGGATGGTGTAGAAACTCTTGTTTGTTATAACCAAAAATAACGACTGCTTGCAATTTACGTCGATTAACGAATGTCTACAAATATATAAAACTTCCAATTGTTTCTGTACAAATACAATTCATATTATTTTCCACTTCCCTTACACGTTTTTAATGAGAAACTATTTATCAAACATTTTTCCTTTCAAGAAATTAGGTGCGTATTATATGTATATTACCTTATATACAAAATTGTTTTCATACGCAGGTCGCGAACTGCCAGATGGACAAAATGTAGTGTCTGTAGCACCTATCGAAGTTCCAGATGGTAAGCCTTATTTTAAATATTCCATAAAATTCATCTTTTATAAAAATGTATAATTCTCACTTTTATTTATTTCGAAATGATAACTTTGGTATATTTTTTTAAACTCCGAATATTTGTTTTATTAACGCTTTTACTTAGCTATAGGTAATCTAAAATAGCATGCACGGCCAAATTGTATTAGTCATTTTAATGCATTTACATACTGCTGTTTCTCCGAATGTAAAGTGTTATTCTATATTATAAATGAATATCTTTGCTATCTTGCGCCGGAGAATAAAATCATATCAAAAATGTCGTTTGAAAGAAAGTCATGGATCGTTCTGAACGCAATGACCCTTTAAAAAGAAATAAGTATATGAAAATATTTCAGTGGTAACAAAATATTATACACGATATGAAGTAAAAGATAACAGAGATTCCGCATTTTAGAATCAAACAACCTTCCTTTAGTATGAACATAATACGATCTGTACGGAAGCTGTAGAAATAATGTTACTTTGGACGTAATTGTAATTTCATTTATACGGCTTTACATGTTATTGCTACACCTTCTTGTAAAAGACACACTTCCGCTTCACATACCTACAATTAGCGAAACTGTGAACACAATTTAATGTCAAAGTAAAATCAAAGAAGCTTTGACAAAGTAATTGATTTCATAAAAAGTTTCTTTCACTATTGATCATTGACTGCCTCGTTGGTCAAGTGGTTGTAAGCGCGACTGCCGATTGGGAGGTTCTGGGTTCAAATGCCGGGTCGAGTACTATTGGATGTTTTTAATTTTAGAATTTCTGATAGTGACTCGGAGTCTGGATCTGTCCCCGGAGTAGGGTAATAGGCTCACCACCTCTTCCATGGGACTTTTATTTACTTGTTTATTTATTGGATTACTAACAAGAATAAGCAAATACAATCATAAAATACAGAATGTCATATATGGACTATTGCTAACTGATCTCACAATTACAAGTAATCACAACATGCACTATTCTAATTTGCCTACGCCTTAATTTATTACAGTACAGAAATAATGTAAATTATACTGTTTACTTTTACAACTCTAAAGTTTTTTTTTTTTATTTTATTTTATGAGTGCTTACTAAATTTAAATTTACTATAACATTTTTATTATTTACTAACATTTTTACTAATTACTAACATTTTTTTTATTTACTAACATTTTTATTATTTACTAACATTTTTATTATTTACTACAATTTTTATTATTTACTAACATTTTTATTATTTACTAACATTTTTATTATTTACTATTTACTAACATTATTATTCACTATCACTAACATTCTTATTATTTACTAACACTTTTATTATTAGCTAATTTATATTATACTTTATAAAGGTACGTCGATTTTTTTTAAATTATTCATAAAAATGGATATATTATTGAAGTGGATGTCGATTTCAGGATTTCTTTTAACACATTCATTATATAAGCGGGAAGCGCGAACCATGGGTGAGAAACGACCCAATTTTGTTCTGGAAAGACCTGGCTCAAACAACCTGCACGGAGCTCTCGGTATTCTCGCGGGAACATTATAGTTCAGTCTGCTTAATAGTGATTCAGAATCGATACATCCATGAATTAGTTTATGGAGAAATTTTAAATCTATATAAGCTCGACGATCAGACAGTATTACAAGGTTGAAGTATTCGGTTCTATCTGCGTATGATTTAAGGTTTTTTGGCGCATTATATCTGTAAGCTAGGCTACGAACAAAATGTTTTTGGATTTGTTCAATTCTATCGCTATGGACTTTATAGTTCGGACTCCAAACATTGCTGCAATATTCCAACTTACTCCTGACGTAAGTATTGTACAGATGAATTACCGAAGCTGCTTTTTTAAAGCCTCTTGTGCATCTAAGAATAAAGCCTAATGCTTTATTTGCATCCGTTACGATTTTCTCTATGTGGTCATGAAAACTTAGCTTGCTGTCCATTAATATTCCCAGGTCTCGAATTGGACTAACAGGATTAAGTTGGTTATTGGCAATAGAATAATTCGTTTGCAATTTATGACGTTTTCTTGTAAATTGTATATACTGACATTTAGAAATATTCAGGTACATTTTATTATTTTTGCACCACTTATAAATAGAGTCCATGTCATCCTGAAGGAGTTTTGCGTCATGTGTACTCATTATATGTTTAAATAATTTAAGATCATCCGCGAAGAGATATATTCTACTATGTTTTATAATACGCGTAATGTCATTAATGAATACATTAAAGAATAGAGGCCCGAGTGTAGATCCCTGGGGGATACCAGATGTTGCAGAAAAATAATTCGATTGCTTGCCCAAAACTGCCACTCTTGACACGCGATTTCTAAGATAAGATGCACACCATTCTAGCATTTTATCGGATATTCCAAATGCGAGTAATTTGTTAATGAGGATACGATGGTTGACTTTGTCGAAAGCTTTAGAAAAGTCAGTATATATTACATCGACCTGAATATTATGATCAAGCGCATCCCTTAAGTCAGATGAAAAAAGGACCAAGTTTGTATTAGTTGACCTTCTAGAGATGAAACCATGCTGGTCAACAGTGATATTCTTATGTATATGACCGTACAGGATGGGGTGTACTAAAGACTCAAATAATTTTGATAAGGCGGATAAAATGGATATTGGTCGATAATTTGATATTAACTCTTTTTTTCCAGATTTGTATAATGGTATCACCCTAGCTTCTTTCCATTTTTCGGGGAATTCACCCGTTCGAAGAGAAAGGTTAAATAAAGTAGTAATTGGTGAAGCCAATATATCAGCACAGTGCTTAAGGAGTAGTGGGTGTATATTATCAGGTCCCATGCCTTTATTACAGTCTAAGTTCTTAAGCCTTTTCTTCACTTCTTCTGATTTGAACTGAATAGAATTTAATGTGTCGGTGTTGTATTCAAGAACCGATGAAATTTCACAGGCGTCACTATTTCCATCTTCATTTTCTTCTTCATATACTGAGGAGAAATGACTCGCAAACATGTTAGAAATATCTTCTATGTCTGACGCCTCCTTATTATTTAAGGTCATAGTGGCTGGGAATGAAGAACAGTTACGTCTAAGGTTTTTTATGTATGTCCAAAATTTTTTTGTATTTCTAAAAAGACTATTCTCTATACTATCAATGTACTTATTATAGCACTCTTTCATAAGTATGTTGCAATCATCCCTTAAATAATTAAATTCGATTTCGTCCAATGGATTCTTATATTTTTTATATTTTTTGTGATATTTGTTTTTCTGTTTAAGCAAATGCAGTAAATGATGTGAAAACCAGATAGGGTACGAATTATTTTTAGGTACAGTCATAGGTTTGTATAATTTAATTGCATTGTGTAGTATGTCGTAAAACCTTGACATCATGTCGTTGACGTTTTTGAACGAACTTAGTTCTCTTTCCCAGGATACCGAAGTAAGATATTTTCGTATAGACTCATAATCACCCTTGTAGAAATTTAGTCGAGAAGAAAGCACATTTTTTTTACTAGCATAACTTATTTTCATTGTAATCTCTAATGCTGGATGATACTTATCTATATTTCTTACAGGATATATGCATTCAGAAACATGTAAGACATCATTGTCACAAAGAACTAAATCAAGTATTTTATCCTGAATGTTTGTCACACAATTGTATTGTTTCATACCGTTTAGTGTAATGAAATCTATGAAGCTACATAAAAGTTCTCGATTACCATAACCAGAAGGCGTTGCATAGTTGTCACAGTCATTATTAGCGTTAGCTGTCCACGTTATATTACTCATATTGAAGTCCCCAACGATCACAGTATAATTGAAGTCAACACGTGATTCTAGATTGCAACTTACTTTGTCCATGAAAGTTTTTAGTGTTTTATCCGTTATAGGTGGTGGTAGGTACACAGCACATAATCTTGTACTTGTAGAAGTCTGGTCCAATGCATCAACTGATACCCATAAATCTTCACAGTCGCTTTCCCATTCCTGGATTCTCCTTGAAACCAGCCGTTTCGACACCGCTATCAAAACGCCTCCTCCTCTTACACCTTTAGAAATCGATGATGTTTTACGGTCCCGTCTATATACTTCATATCCATTCTCAAAAATTTCGGAATCAAAACAACCCCCGTTTAGCCATGTTTCTGTAAATATATAGATATCATAATCATTATTAATTATTTGTTGACGTACCGCTATTAAGTTAGAATTGAGACCCCTTACGTTTTGATAATAAATTTTTAAGTGATCTAACATTCGAAATTGTCTTAAGTTTAACAAATGAGTGTATAAAACTAAAGAGAAAGTGTATAAAATAAGTATAGATGCAAGTCAATATTAATTAAGTTGCGACAGTTCTTCAACACTTTTAATCAGTTTATATTCGGAAGTTTCTGTCTTACGCATATACACTTTTCCACTCTTAACCCAGACAAATTTGTAGCTCAACTCCTTAGCTTTGATACGAGCGGCTGCATGGACAGCCTTCTGTGCCGGCGAGAGATGTTCGACGATATAAATTGGTTTTATTTCACCGCTTATCCCAAGATGAGTTGTGTTAAGCTTTTCGGATACACTATTGACTTTTTTATTAAATCTTAAAGTGGCTGCTAAAAATTCATCCCTGACTCTGGGTGAGCTAAATTTTACAATGACTGGTCTCGGGCGTTTGCTATCCCGATTTACTTTAGCTACTCTAGTGCATATATGAATATCTGACTCATTTAATTTAAAATTTATGGCGGAAGCTACTTGTTTTGCAATCGAGATAAGATTTTCAGATCTATGTTCTGGAATATTCTGTATTTCCAAATTATTGGCTCGAGAATACTGTTCTGTGCGGGCTAATCTGGAGTTAAGGTCTGCGAGTGAAGATCGCAAGGACGCGTTTTCAGACTCTATCCTATTGATTTGTAATGTGTTTGACGTCACTTCTTCCCTTATTACTTCTTGCTGCTCCTTTATTACAGATAAGGAATCCGATATTTGTTTGAAACTGTCTAAAATTTCTTGTACCCTAAAGTCAAATTGTTTCAATATGCTGCTCTTAAAATTATCAAGTACGCTTTCTAATTCTTGTCTGACTATACTTCGAATGTCACGTAACGGTTCCTCAGATGATATGCTTTTGCCTGATTGCCCCTCTCTCCTTGTGGTGACGTTTCGTGATAATTCGTCCTGCTCGTTGTCTGCTGAGTGCTGACAGGCGGCTCTGACTGGTGTGTTGGTATTGTCTGATTTAGGCACCTTACTACGACAGCTGGGGCACATCCAATTCTGCTTAAACTCTTCGGACAGGTCTTTAAATGGCTTTTGTAAATTTACACAGCTTAGATGAAATTTGTATTTGCATAATTTGCAGTTTAATTTATGCGGTGACGATGTCAATCGCTCGCAACAGCCATACTTTGTTTTAGGTTGCGACATAGTATTTCACGTTTGTTATATTCGTACTAAACGCGTTGTCAAACGAAGCACGGAGCGAGCACACTTGCACGTTGAAACGCAGCACTCCTAAGTATGATGACTCATGCACACACGGCCCGCGGCAAGTGAACGTACGCACGCCAGACGATCCGTTGAATTTTTGAATTTTTTTGATTTTAAAACACTTATATCTCTAAATATCACGAGATTTTTAATCAACTGATTTGACGAAAAGATGATTCCACTTCTTATCTTATCGGGAATGTACTTTTTTCTCTGAACACGCACTTTTAAACACTGTTTAACTATTGTTTTTACGGAGTGATAAAAAACAGGTGTGCATAGGAACGCGACGAACGACGATTCCAATAAATTATTCTTGTACGATCAAAGATTCCAATAAATTATTCTTGTACGATCTCAGTGTTACTGTGCAAACTGTAGACACTGCAAAACAAGTTGG
>DWMO01000070.1:0-12518 GCA_018245175.1 Elbella theseus
AACGACTGTGGATTTTTTTTTATTTTATTCACCGTCATCAACCTATTTTATGTTCAGTGTTGGATATACACTACTATTGAAAGTTTCATTGTATCAGCATCAAATCTTTTATCGTATCAATCTTGGATTGGCATGTGTTCTTGTCCGAGTAAAAACGGTTATGACTACAGAATGCCACTAGCACATAAACGATGACAGCTTAATGGTTAAAAATTCAACCATTCACTCTGCGAGTCTGGGGTTTTTGTACAGACTACGTACTAGGAACGTTTTTAAAAACAAAATATCACTTGCACGTACGGTGCAACACAAAACGTCAAAACAATGTCATCATCAATCATTATCATCAGCGTGTCTTGGTCTGCATGTCACATCCAAATAAACTTATCACCCATAATTCTGTCCCATTATATAGACTGGATGTTGTTGCCAACGATTTTAATTAAATGACAATGCGAGTTGGGCGCTCCAAACAACCGAGTCCTTACGGAACAATCGTTATCCCACAGATTCCTTTGCCAAAATGGCCACTTGAGGCTGCTCGGACGGTCGTGTTTAAAATGGAAAAATAACCTTTTCTCTGATGTTTAAAATATGAGGTATTAGTGTCACCCGCGTGAGTGATCGCGGTATATTGTTATCCATAAGGCTGCGGCATATCGAGGTCAGCTGGTCAAAAAGGCTGATACCTGGAACTATATGTTTTGTATCTTCTACTTCTTCAGGCCTGAAGTTATCAGCAAACTCAAACTGTTTCCGTTTCAACCATTTTATCATTCCACTATTGAAGCATGGGTCTCCTTTCGGAATGAGAGGGTTAAGGCTATAGTCTGTAGTTTAAACTGTGTAAGGAAAGAAATGAAAAACAAAAATATGCACAATTTTTTAATAAATGTACGTAAATACATTATTTGCAGAACAAAATAAATTCTATACTGATATAACGTAGTTTTAAAGTGCATAATAACATATTCTTAACTGGAAATACATATATTCAAAAACAGTAGTTAGTAAAATTGCCGGTAAAAAATGACAAAACGTGATAAACCTTGATCTAACATAACTAGTTAAAGGTACAGCGTATGACCGCTTTACGCCTCATACCACACAGCTCGCACCTCAGAGGCTAAAAGGCGTAATACTACATAGAAGTAACCATACAAGCGGTGCTTCTGGTCTTAATGATCACAAAATCAACAAATCCTGTCATAACAGCTGATGATTGACAACTGCACACACGGACGGACTGGATCAGAACTGCAAGTCAGCTGCAAAAATGCAGTTTTTGTAAGGTTTTACTTCGCAGCTTGGAACATGACTTGCACTCTGCATGAAGTCACGTCAAGCGCACAAAAGTCGCACTAAAACTGCAATATAGCAGGTTTAGTGCGATTAATAAAACTGCAATATAGCATGCAGTTTTAATGCAGTCCTGATGTATAGACAGTGTGTCGGTTTTCACAATCTTCATAACTAACGCGTGTAGTTCTTCAAACAATATCTCATATTAATATTAAAATGTTAATAAAAAACCTATCGTAACAAATATAACAATAATATATTCAACTACAGTTCACAACGTTCAACAAATAAAATATTGCGAAACAGATAACTGGCTTTATATACTTGTCTCCTACAAGCCAACGGACTGTGTATAAGCCGCTTAATATTTCATTTCGCTAAAGTAGTGTGCAATAGTTTTAATGTAATTTTGGACTATACACTCCTACATAATACTTGCAGACTAATAAATGTTACATCTGTATTTTTATCAAATTGTATACTTTAAACTGTAAGAAACAGACTTAAAGATCAATCAAAAAGACGTAATGGCCAATGAAGTTAAATAATGCACAGGCGTTATTATAAACTACATAATTGATGTTAATTCAATGACAGCTATTCCAATAGAATGCATTAAAACAATGCAGTATGCACGCCAATAATGACTTTTTTATATTTAGTTCGGCGAACACGCCGAAGGTAAGTTATTTTTACCTTTACCTGGTGGTAAGTGGTCACGGTCGCGTATAAAATATTTGAAAAATTCGAGAAGGCTTCGAAGAAGAGCTCTCTTTACGCCTCTCTTGTAGGCCTACGTCTTATTATTAGTGCTTCAGGAAACCTCATGTAGAAGCTCATTCCACGATTTATACGTTACATTTATATTGTATAATTTCTGCAATAACCATATATAGGGGTTTAAGTAAAGTTGCCTTCGCTTTTTAACTGGTGACAGGTGAAGCTTGACCTGTCATTATTGTGATGTGGCGCTAATATTGAACAAGTAGTCGCTGTCAGATAAAACAACCTTTATCACCATTGTTGTCAAAAACCGAATAAATTCGTTGAATGAGATAACGTAAAAGTGACAAATGGTTTTCGCGCGAAATTCCAAAGAATAAATAATTAATATTTCTTTTTTATCCATTCTACAAAGAATACTAATGGTTTGATTTATTCAGGCTATTCAGTTGTAAAATTATCAAATAACATATGGTTTCTTTTCCACCATGACACTGAGCCTCAAATAAAACGTTCAAAGTTAATATATTTTTTGTAAAAAACAATGTACAAAATATACATCTATGTGAATGAATTAATGAAATTATTAACGTTCATGAATGAACGAAACCATTGTGTCAAGGCCAAGGGAAATCTGTATGCTGACTTCTCATCAACCGCGTAACTTAATTACAGATTCGTTCCATTCAAATACATTGTATCAACAATTTGCATTATCGTTTAAATATTGCTTACAGAATGTTGAACAGATTCAATATAAAATTATTTTAGCCCTTAGAGGATAAACATATATTTATTTCTACAGCGCCTTGTCAAAGACGATGGTGCTTCGATCTAGGCGACGGTGCTGCCGTCTGTCCAATAACAACGGTCCCGCTACTCACAACGCAGAAAGCTCGAATGAAAAACTTTCTAGAATTCTAACTTCACTACCTAAAGCATAAATTTTCTTAGCATAATAACCTCTTTTCATACAAATCACATCGATTATTTTAAAAGGCTAACAATTAATTACCAATTTAGATGATTCAATCAAGAAGTAGAAAGAATGATATATAGTATAAAAAACGACCTCCATTACTAACCTTTTGTTTAAAGTTTTGAGCAAGCTCGCGGCGTAAAATCCCGATGATGAAAATGACAAATAAATAGGTACAAGTATCGCCATCTCTTATCGTGTTTGGAAAACTCGGTACAAATATGATTAAATCAAGATTAATGGAAATGATTCGTCGTCTATCGTCGTTATCGTGTTCATCACTCGTATTGTCATTGTCTATACCTTTATCGTTTCCACTATTGGACACACGTCTCCTCTTAAAGTGAAAAGAATTAATATCATATTCATAACAGCAAATTCCATAATTTTTAAACCTGCCTACCTACTCCAACCTATCCTAGCCGCTAATCGCTTTTTAAGAATGCATCCACAAAATCCGTGCATCCAATGCTTATCGCGGTTACGAAACAACCAATCATTTTGTATGACAATGGACACAAAATCATATTATCCAGGTATACGAATATTGATATCACGTTCAACGCAATCTGTTCCCAAATCCAGCGTAACAGCATTTGCCCCGGGTGCCTCGTGTCCTGTGACATGCAAATCTTGGTGATAGTATTAAATCGCGTAGACAGTGTAGAAATACACACACGAACCGATCCTGGCAAATTGATGTAACTAGGAGTGTGTGACACGAACGGACAACGTGCCTACAGCGGGATCATAGCGTGCTAATTCTATTGAAAACACCTTTGTCATGCAACTTTGATTGTCACAAACAAAACTGTTCATCACGTCTGTACATAGAGCTTACGACAGCCAACGCAATTGCGATCAATATGGTACATTCATGTTATTACGACATTCCATGTACAGTATATTTTGGACTTCGTTGCTATGATTGTTATTCTGAATTATAAACGATATATTTAATACGGTTACAATCTACCTTTCGCTCTAATTCACGAGGCAACCTATTTACTATTCAGTATAAAAAATCTATCGGAACTTATTTCTAACTGAGTCGTAGTCCTGTTTATCTTGATAATAGATTAGACGCAATTTTAAAGTTATTTGTATTTGTAGTTACATAAGGTTTTTATATTATGAGCCATCGTGTTGAGAATTTTTTTGTTACACCATCTAAAGTAGAATTATTATTATTAAAAAAAAAATATTTGTTTGCTATTATTTTTGTTGACTTAGGCAAAATTGCAGATGAAATATTTATGGTTTTCTCGTTAATTTCCTAATAGTATATTAGGAAATCACGTCAATCAAATTTCTGCAAAATATTGTCAAACACATGTTTTTTTTATCTAGAACTACAAAATAGGTTGTCTTTTAGGCTGAATATAAAGTTCTATTTCAACTCTGTCCCTAGATTTTAACAGTGTAAATAGCAATTACCGTGTCAAGTCTGCTCAGCGCGCAACAGTAGATACTGCGTGTTGGCTGAGACGCATGACCTGCTCGACGAAACTGTATGATTGTTTAAAGCTGATTTTTTTCATAATATTACTACTAATTACAGTTCAGGAGCTTGTTTTTGTTCTTTATTCATTAATAAACACTACTAAACACTACCCCATGTATGATTAACACTTTCTTCTCCGATTTTGACAGGATTTTAAAGAAGACAAAAATTATATATAGGTATATATAGCATTTATGGATTTGAAAGTCATTATGTGTTATGCTTCGTGATGAAGTAAAACATTTGAATTTCACACAAAAACACAATTAATGTTCTTATTTACGTTTAATTTTTCACCTCTATTCCATGGGATAGATAACATAAATAGTGAATAGTACCTACTACACTTCTGTACCTACACCTCCGAAAAATACAAGCGAGATGATGCACATTCAAATTTTAGTTATAAAGAATTTTCTTTAATATTAAATAATAAACGTAGTTTTTCATTGTTTCAGATTAATTCGTCTGCGGTCTCCGAAGACCGAAGCCGTCGAGAAGAAATCCTGCTAACCCACCATCTCATTGAAACCCACTTACGACACAACCGCAGTTAAACATTGTAAGTTTACGAGTAACAGAACCACGTTCAACCACCTAACAACTTTTCATTAAAACTATGCGGAAACATTTCTATGTTTGAAGGAAACAAACCAACAACATCAACTTTATGCGCGGAACATTGAGAGAAAGTGCTGATGCATGCCTTTATTCATGCTTTATTTCTTTTAACAAACATAACATTAACATATTACACCACGCCTCTGTTTCCCCAAACGGGTAGACAGAGAAGTGTAAGAGGTGGAGCGTTTTTCATCGGTTTAACTGAAAGTATGAGTAGGTATTGCCATAAATCATGCTCTGAGCTACTACTGGGAATTTGAAGTTAGAAAAATCCTATAATACTTTTGTCGACCCAGTGATCGAACCTCAGACCTTTTGCTCAGTAGTCACGTTTGAAACCCTTAAACTAACTAGATAATCGTAACATTAACACGATCAACAATAATTCAAGCAACATTTGAATTAATTAGTTGCTCAGAATGCAATTATAATACATCTAAGAGGATCTGCAATAGAATCATTAACAAACACTTGTCCTCTTTAACTCTAACACGGCCCACATACATACCTACACATATATGTACATCCCGTTTTATCCTAATTCATGACACTTAAGTAACCACTTCCCATATTCACAGGTAATCAGACGCCATACCACAATTAATAAGCCGGCAGCCACAGCAAATCGCTACTGATTGGCTGCCAACTGAAGAGGTGCGGATGAATTTAACTACAAGGGGTGAGTTGACCCAGACACTAATATATTTGGCCAGCTGTGCAACATACAACTGTGTTATTGTTTTGTTCGATAAATGTATACGCTAAAAATATATATGTATAGGTACTACATTAAAAAAGTTACCACAATATAGTGTCTATATTATTTAATATAAAATATGTGATGTAACTGCTACCCATTTGGTTGGTATAAACAATTTTACAAAAAACAATTTTACCTATTACAATTATATTATTATTATTGTACCAATTTTAATTAACTCCAATCTTTGTTTCGGTGTATATTTATAACAGTGACAGTATTGAAATTTAATGAGCATTTAGATGGTATTTAGGATTAAATCAATATAATATTATTAGGAACGCCCATTACACGTCTATAAATGTTTTTAGGGAGAGAAAATAAAGTCATGCCAACCTAATGACGCCTACCATGCAAGTAACGATCAATTTTCATCTGAGAACGCATTAAAACGCCTGGAAAGCTTATCTAAAGGGGATTTTCCAAGCATAAGTAAAAAAATCGAATCACTTAACGCAATGGGACCTTACAACTTGTCTTTGCATGACACAATAGATTTTTCTGATAGATCACCAGCATCATCAGTGTCGAGTTACGACTATCCATCAGACGATTTACAAAGTCATATATATGGTCATTTCGATAACGGCTTTTTCATAGTTACCTCAGACATTCCGATAGACCATGAAAATCCTTTGAAATGTACAGTATGCGAAAAACTATTCCAAAATATGTACATTCTGAAAACGCACTACCAAAACGCGCATTTAAAACTTATGTACAAATGTAACCACGAAGGATGTAGAGCTGCGTTCCAGACGAGACGGACTAGAGACCGTCATTCTGCTAACATCAACTTGCACAAAAAGCTTCTATCGTCAGACGACATGAGAATATCCAAAGACTCTAGCGTTGGAATTTTGGAAAAAATACGCGAACAAATAGATCTGATGGTGAAATACAATGATGAAGAACGTGCAGTTCCATACATAGAATCGCACAAGTATTACCGAGCAGTAGAGTCTGATAAGCTGAAGAATCAATTGAGCCAGATCCCTTTCACCCCTTACCCTCCCCTACAGTTACCTGAAACCTATTTAAACGGCCGGGATATGTTTAATCAACATCCCTTTCTATTCGCGCCATTTAGCATGCTCCCCAATTTTCCTCCATTACCCTTCGGTTTCCTGCCTCCAGGCTTAAACACTTTTGGATGCAATCAAGGTTACTCTCCTCCGAGTAAACTTAACTATTGCGTAGATGACGAAGCGCCTCGACCGAATAAAGATGGATACTATCCATGTCGGGGTTGCAGAGAGTGCTTCAAAGACTTGTCTGAACTAAAGACGCATTGTGAGACTATCCACGCGCAATCATTACATCGATGCTCCGTCAGCGGATGTAGTGCAGCCTTCTTTTCCCGGACTAAGAGAAATATCCACAGCGAAGCGCACATATCCCGCAGACAGAACGGAAGGCTACACATGAACCCGTCGTGACGTTATTTAGCGAAATAAGTGCTTATTAACTATTTAATACGGTCGAATATCCAGTGCATTTGTGATGATTTAGGTTATACCAAACGTTTAAGGTTCTTGTATTAAGATCGTACGTGCCAGTACCTAATAAAATTCTCGTTGTAGATAAATATTTGGTATGTACTTTCGTCTGCTTTAAACTAGTACACAGTTCAATGTGATTACATTAAAATTGTAAAGGAATTGTAAATAAATAAAATTGTCTTATAGTAATAAAATAATAATTAAACATTTAATATACAATAATTTAAGGCTTAAATTACCCTTTGAACGTAAAAAAATCAACATTCCATATAGATAACAGTGTGCAATAAATTGTAAATATTACCATAATAATGTACAAAGATCGTTTAATGATTGTTCATAGATAATATGTCATAGTTTTAATTATTTTTAGTCGAAATTAAGTAAAATCTAGCGACATCTGTATCGTGATAGGGTGATTAAAAATACATAAAATTATATAGGTACATAATATACAATATTGTTGTGAATATAAATTTATTTCATATCTATTGCTATTTTGGTGCTAACCGACAAAATTATCTTTTCAAAGTTAGTAAATTTATTAAGACGATTGTTCCACTTTCAAAAATTGTACGTATCTATTCAGATAAAATTATCCAAATATTGGTGTCTCAGTGATTCCTTTCAGTCGAGATTATTTAGGCGTGTGTATATACAGCTTTATTTTTTACACTACTCTTGTGTTTATCATATATATAAAAACGATGTGTGAGATTTGTTACATAATAATTTAAATATATAATGTAAGAACCAAAAAGTATTAAATATATATAGAAAACGGTCGATGTGTGTGTATGTAAATTTTAAAGAAGCATGTTATTCTTCCTTTTGCCAAACAATAATAAATATGTAATAAAATGTTTAAAAAAAAATCCGGTATTTTGTTTATTTCAATACCAATATGACAAGGTACTTCGATATATAATACTACCTACACAAAGTTCCTAATTTTGTATGTATATTTATATAGTATTTTTTGACATTTCTCACTGACATTGACACATGATATTTGACGTTTGGCGTTTAGCATTTGTTTACTCATAAACGTAAGTAGTCCACAAGTACATACTCTCTGCCTGTTAATTTAGGAATTATAACACAATCGATAATGGTAGTATAAAAGAAAGAAAAAAGCGGAAAAAAAACTATTATAAACACACAATCTAATGACTAGATCACATAATCCAATCACAATCATTCCTAGATGCGTTTCACGAAATCAAACCCGATACAATTCGCATGGCAATATCAACATGATACGAAATGGAAATTGGACCAATTAAGAGTAAGCTTGTGTTAGTAGAAAACAAGACATCAATGTATGAAATAAAAAATAACACTGTATGGTTTTGGTACATATAAGTCACATAGTACCTAGTCTTAGTCGTTTGAATCAACCTATTTTTTACATCCATACACGTTGACTTTACTTGATAGACTTAATTAATTTAAAATTGTAATTCTCAAAAATATGTACAATACAAGCTGCAAGAAAAGTCTTTTTTTTACTTTTTAGGCTATTACCATTACAAAGTTTTTAAATTAAAGTGTTCCAAAATATAACAGTATTAGAATCAATATAGGTACATAGAATCACCTATTTGTCTATGCCACTTGGGAAAACTGATTTTACCAATCACGTACAATTCCAAATGAATTCCACGGCGCCACCTATTATTATGATATTGTAGCGTAAACCGGAAAATCTTCTAATTAAATTTCCAAACACAAATTGAAAGGTAAATTATTCACACAGTTACCTGCACACAAATTAAAATGTATGTCGCTTACAGAACACATTATTACCAGCGTAAACAGAATTCCCCATCATAACTTTCCTTCTTCGTTGGTCTTTAAAATCCATTGCGTGTTACGTTCAATTCTTTGTTGCTACATGCGCAAGTATACAAGCAATGGACAATACATATTGTATAAGTACTGTTCGTTTCATAAAACAGTGTTTAAGGGAGTTCATAAATTTGTCTGAAGAAGATCGACATGAGAGGATATACTTATCAAAAAATTCGAAATTTGGAAAATACGAAAGCTAATGTATGATTCTTAAATTAGTGACTAATTGATATTTTAATAATTATGGTACACCTTCAATATCATCTATTGTCTTAGAATTAAAAAGCAATAAATCTGATATTGATATAAATTATTGCAATCATGATATAAATACGATTATTTTTATGAATGAACATAATTATACCACAATGTTCCAAAAATATGCCAACACACGACATGCAACTAATGTTAATAAAAATTATGAAATATGAGGTTATTTGAAATCACAATCAAACAGTATAAAATAATTTTCTATTTTATATCAAAATTGCATTTTACCATTTTATCAAAATTGCGTTTTACCTCTTCGACCGATTCCGCTATAGCGAGTGTACTGACTCCCTAAACACCGTGCCTCTCGCGTGTCACACTGTCGAGTGCCGCGTGACATTTGCCCGTCGCGCGGCGTCACGCGACATCGCGCTGTCACGGCGCGTGACATCGCGTGCGGCGCCCGTTAATATTAGAACGTTCGATTATCGGACGACGTTATATCGGGAAGCCCGTATAAATTGATTTTGTTGTGGGTCTTCGTGGTAAGAATGACATTGTCGTCGATTTTCTTTCTATGCAGTGTCAATTAATCGTTTTAATATGAGTCTTCGCAATTTATTAAAGTACACACATAGGAAAACCAAGGAACTGCTTACATTTTTTTAATATTGTAAGTATCATAACACCTATTTGAGTGATGTATCAACTTAACTCACCTGTCCTAACCAATTTGACCTTTCCGAGGTTCGTCTTCATGAGTTGGAGCTCAAGAAGATCGGCTGGAGCCGACTCAGCGAGGTCGAGACGAAGACAGTGCCCGGAAAAACACACGGGAGTTAAACCGTTACAAAGTTAAATTATGTAAATATTTACATTCTCAAGAAACATTTAATAGCAAAATATTAAAGCTATGCCAGATTATGATAAATAACGGAAATATACGAATTATTTTGCTGATAGCATCTTTAAAATTACTATCCAGTACTTGGTATAAACAATTTTGTATGTAATCGCCCATTGTGAATGTGACGTAAACAGAAATTATATCCTATGGCAACTGAGACAATACACGCATTTGGACCCCGTCAGCTACCAGCAGTCCTCATTTGCATAATCAACTCTCATCAAATAAATTTGCATTGGAAACGTAACTCCAATTAAAGGTAATGTCAGTTCAACAGCAGCGAAAGTTTATCATTGTTGTTCATTTTATTTATTTATTTATTCGTTATTGTAACACTTAACATTTAGGTAAGTTGTACAAAACGAGGACTTTATGGCATTCTCTGCCTGTCAACCCTAGGTGATGATGAAAAGTTGGCGGTAGGCGGTGTCAATAAGAAGCTCAGATATAATATATAATAAATAAATATACGATCTTACGATTTACTACCCTATACTGTTCTAGTATAGATTGGCAAAGATAAAGTGATAAAAAAGTATATGTGTAAAGATTTGTAAACATACTAGAGCCTATCGAAAGGGTTTTTCCATCGTCATTTCAAATCGTTCGTAGTTAGATAAGAAATAAGCGCTACATAAAACTATTATAGATATTTATAGTCGTTATTACAACTTGTTCAATAAAAAGTGTGCCCAAGATAAATTAAACAAAAGATCTAACGATATTAAAACGAAGAAAAACATTGCAATTGAAAACAAATGAATTAATCTCCTGTCTATCGCTTCACAGCTGTCTAATACGAGAGTCGCAACGTTGCGAACAACATGATCTTTATTCGATTACAATAAGGTCTATATTAGGTTGACAAAATACGCCGTAGGATATGCGGTTGGCGCATTCAAAATAAGAACCCAAACGTCCCGCGTGTCAGCAATTTGTTTTGAAGAGAACACTTCTAATTCGCAAAAAGAACGACCGTTCTATGTTTAAAAGTAGCGTCACGCGAGCTGTACGGATGCGTTCACATTTTAGTTGACATAAAACATAATTTAAATTTTTTCTTTAATTTTGAACGAAGCTTTTTATTTATGTATCTTTGTTACGTGAAGTATTGACAACATTAAATTAGTTCACATGTACATTGCATTGCTAATTCTATACATTTATATCGTCCTATACCAAATATTTTCTATTCAGCGCGAACAAATTCATTAATTATCTCCTGTTTGAATATTTTTTCTAAAAATTAAAATAGTATTTGTCAACGCTTTTGTTTCGCTCGTGTTAAATTAAATCTCGCTGTGAACGTATCCTTACGAGTTCCGAATTTGAATATGAAAAGTTTGAAATGGGGCTTTCTAGAACGTTTTATTTTTTGTTTATGTTCCGCTAATGAGAGCGTGGCTCCTTAGGGAGCCGTTATTACACGGTATCCGCAATTTGCTCCGATGAATACCTATATCGTTACAATATTGCTGCGGTTGGCCTAACAGAAGGCCTAAACACTAAACATTCGTATAAGATTGTTTCGCCGTACTTTGTGCGCATATGGGTTAAGTTAAGATCATCCAAAATAATTATATCAATATGTACATATGAATGTACATACGAACTGTTACGCCTATTTTCCATAGGAGTAGACAGATACTAAGAATCTTAATCGGTTTCTGTTTAGATAAAATACTTCTGCCTCTTCTACACTCTTTAAAATCGCAAAACATGCAGGTCTATTAGTTTTTTGACGTAGCCGTAGAGAAAAATACATAGGTAGGTACTTCACATTTTAAACTCCCATCGTGCTTATTCTGGAAGATACCCACGTCAAAGTGTGGAAAGATAAAAGAGTTGATGATGATGATGATTATGATGAATATTCTAAATTGTATATCAACTAGTATACCTATATAGTACCTACATATATTCACAGTTTCTAGCTCTAGCCACCTACTCAAATGTGATAAAGAGGCGAAAATTTTTCACACGCGCAAAATCGACGCAAATTTTCAAAGCCCGCTATGAAACGGTGTGGTCGTGTAATTAGCGAAATTTGCGAGATCTGTGCATCAACCGCGATAATGAGGAAGAAGAATCGAAATTATTTCCACCACCTACTAAATAATTTTTAAATTTGATTGTCTAGCATAGACAGTACG
>DWMO01000071.1:0-12481 GCA_018245175.1 Elbella theseus
GAGACCCACAATAAAGAATCACGTCTCGGCACCGTATGTCATCACTGGTTACACATATTGCTCAAATATTTTCGACTAAAGACAACTGATTAGATCGAAATCTAAAATATAAAAAGAATACTGTAAAACCTGAAACAGGAAATATAACTAAAAAGAAATGTCAAAAGCTAGAAACAGAGTAAAAATAAGGAAGGTGAAATAAAAGGGTACAGAACAGAGAAAAAAGAATTTGTTTCACTGAGAGAAAACGGGTTTCGATTTATAAATCCTGTTTATTTTTAAATATCAGTGCAGTTCCTTTATAGACTCGGCGATTCTATGTTTTTCGAAATAATTCAGTTGCTACAGAATTATCTGTTATATTAATAACGGCTTTGTGAAAATGACGTCAAAAATGACTCTGATATGTAAGTTACAGATTATGTAACGTCAGGCAACACCAAAAAGACTGCAGGCAGCCGTCGCGCACGCTACATTCTTGTGAGCGAAAAGATATTTGCTTTTATCTTTTTCCATTTTGAACGAACGGGACAAAACAACATCTCGCTACCTTTTTCCTTTTTCGTCTGCCGGTTACATAACATTTGTTTATCCTCCGCCTGCCTCCAAATTAGAAATTCTTTTGTCCTGCGCAGCTTTAATTGTAACAAGTAACGGACAATGGAGCCCAGTGAAAGAGCTACTCGTATCATTTACAGTACTTAGACGTGCCATTTGTATTAAATTAAAAGTTTACTGAAATTTATATGTTTATTCGTTCTTTCATCAGTAATTAATTTTAGCAGCGATAGCCTAGTGGTTAAGAATTCAGCCTTTCACCCTGGAGGTCCTGGGTTCAAATCCGTGGCGCGCACCTCTTTACAAAAGTGCGTTTTAAATTTAAATGTCACTTGCTAACGGTGAAGGAAAACATCATGAGGAAACCTGCACACCTTAGAATTTATAAAAAAACAATTATCTAAGGTGAGTGAAGTCTGCCAACCCGCACTTGGCCAGCGTGGCTGACTATGGCCTTAACCCTCTCATTATGAGAGGAAACCCATATTCCAACAGTGGAATGATAAATGTGTCGACTAGAGACTAGAGTCTAAAGACATATATTAAAATGTTTATCTTACTCTTTTTTATAGCCATGTCATCATTTTCTTTATATAAAGTAACAGTTAAACTATTTAAAATCAGATTTTAAAATAACTTTTCACAACCGATAGTTAAATCGCGCCGCCCCAAATGTTTAATCATAACGTTTTACTACAATTACTTGAATTAATAATAAATTACACAGCCAACTTTAGGGCGCAAGTTGTTAGTCTCTCTGGCGGCGTCCTTTTACATCGTAATAAAATCATTAATCACGGTCCGTGGTGGAGGTAACCGTGGAACCGGTGTGCTCTAAAAGGGAATTTCTTAAAGACAAATATCAGAGCTCAGGAGCCATTATAGCTGAAAACGAAATGCTTAGTAAGGTAATCTACAACGTGAATGCGCAGAAACAATGAGTTTGAATAATTAATACACGGAGTAAGAAAAACAAACTCGTAAAAGTATTATTCCAGATCCTATTGTGATGTCGCGATGGTGGTGACACCACACCTGTTGGTATGAAAACGGAATGATTAGTAATGCTATATTTTTCTTTGGTGATTTTGGTAGATGAGTATCGTCTTATAAGACGCATAGAGTAGCATTATTACCCAGGCCTGGAAACATGTCTAACGTCCGATATCTAAGACCATAGTGATGCCAGTGCCAGGTTACAGTAAGTCTTAAGTATCACGTTTTTATTACTCCTTTATCTTCTTGACATAAAAAACCTATGTTCATGATACAGGATGATCCTCATTCCTCAGGTAATCAACCAGTATTTTTCTGAATTCAGTCAAGGATTACGGATTTTCCAAGAAGCGAAAAATCCATTTAATCCATTGCGAACGGGATTTTTACTGACACATGGTAATTATAAACCCACTGATAATATTAATCAACAAATTAATATGAAATACAAACTTTTAATCCGGAGCTTATGATGTTATCAACGACTAGATTAATGGTGATAATTACCTACAACACGCGGAAATCAACTTGTCAGCTACGAGATAACACTTCCCCCCATGCCATACGATTCCGACTACCAATAGAGACCGTTCTCCTCGCACTCTCTTCGGCTACAGGCCGTACCTCTCTATTACGCCATTGTAGCGAGGTGCCAAGTCAACTTCCGCGAGTTAAACAAGACTAACCGTTTTCATTTGTTTAATTAATCACATGCGTTGGTGACGTCACAGCGTGATATTGATTATGTCGTATTCGTATGGATGTATGTATGCGTTAGGTGAAAACAACGGCCAACAATAATTAAAGCATACCAAATTACAATTATGAACAAGCTGCGCTGATATAATGAACATCGCGATTGCTGGCAGTATTTATTAATGTAAATTTTGCGGATCTGCCGCTAAGTTATAAATTATTATTTCGTAATATTTCATTCGATAATTTTCGTCATGGTCTGCTCCTATATGTAAATTATATTAAATTGTATATTTACCAAACTATCTACTATATAACATAAGCGACAAAAATGTCTCAAATTTAAAGCTTTTCAAACACTTTTAAGCGGTCTCTAAAGCCTAAGTAGTACTTGATAACTGTTCCTTGTTTCCAGCATATTAATATAAGTATGATTTTAAGCACAGCGACGAAAAAGAAACAAGATATTAAGGCTTCAAAGTCCATCTTCCAATTATCATACTAACTCCAGCAAGAATATGTTAAAACTTTATGTGAAGAAGATAAATGTTTTAATATGAAACCAAACATATAGCGTTTTAATAGATTGACTCAATGAAGTACTAGTCATACTATATTATTGATTACACAAGGTTTTCAAGGAGGAACATTCGCAAAGTTGGAAGTTCTCCACAAGTTAATCGGTTGCTGAAATCAGGGAAATTTCTAAACTCTCAAGAGCCTCCTTGAGCCCTACATTTGTTTCTGAAGTTAAACCAGTTTAAACTGGTGTGCCGTAAATTGTGATTTACGCACGCTAAAGGGTGCAGTTAAATAAAAAATGGTAAATTTGTGTCAAAAAAAAATATTTTTTTTGTAAATAAAAACATTATGATTTGTTGTTCTTGTATTGATTTATTCACTGCATGAAAAAATATAAGTCGTACTTTATTTTACCGTCAAAAAGATATTTATATATATTTATTGCAAGACACTTATTACAGATATAGGTATATTGGTGTAGGAAAACCCTATAACCGATTCCGGAAAAAATAACGAAAATTACTTAATCACATATAACAAATAAATCCACTTTAATCGCAGAACAATAAAACGCTTAACCAGGTTTGCTTGATAAAATCGAAATGAACTTATATATAACACATGCAAGCAGTACGAGTATATTCAACAAACAAAACAAACGACGCCACCCACAATGGATAGGTTATTAAGGTTGTGTCTTCTCTTCTCTCTGATTGCACTGTGCTGTGCCGCATCCGAAGCAGGTTTCGAGGGCTGGCATCAAAAAGTAGGAATAAAAGAAGCGCAACAAATCAGAATTTCTGAAAACCAATCCAAAATCGTGGGTGGGGCCGTAGCACCAATTAATGCTCATCCTTATTTGGTGGGTTTGCTCATTGACGTTTTCGGACTAAGTACCCCTTCAGCGTGCGGCGGATCTCTTCTGTCATCAACGAGGGTCCTCACGGCGGCACATTGCTGGAACGATGGACGATTCCAGGCGTGGCGTTTCACGGTTGTACTGGGCTCACCGTTTCTGTTTCACGGAGGTTTGAGGATCGCTACTTCAGCTATTGTTCTACATCCAGGATATAACCCTCGCACTCTGGCCAACGACATCGCGATGATTATGCTGCCAGTTCACGTACCCTTCTCCGACGCTGTTCGTCCTATAAGATTACCCTTCGGGGCTCTGCTGACCTTTGACTACACAGGTGTATGGGCAAAAGCGTCAGGCTATGGAAGATATTCAGATTTCACTACTCCGACTACTAATACGATGGTAAGAAACACACTCCTCCAAGTGATATCGCTACAGCAGTGTAGACAAGTATACGGCAATATTGTTCTGGATTCCAATATTTGCACAAACGGCCACGGCGGTGTTGCAATATGCCAAGGAGATTCGGGCGGCCCACTGATGGTGAGAAGTCAAGGCGAGGACATATTGATTGGTGTAAGCTCATTTGTGGCTCGCGATGGCTGCGAATTGGGATTCCCGTCAGCCTTTGCCAAAGTACCAAGTTTCGTTGACTGGATTTTGATGCACATGTAAATCAACACCATAGAAACTTAATGAAAATGATGCAAACCCAAAATTACAAAAAATCTCGGTAACAAGTGACTTTGACAGTTTCGTCACTTTCTAAATTCGTCTGAAAATATTTTTTGTATATACTTACATATGGTATTTGTATAATTATATCGGTTTAAGTGTATATTCGAAATTCCGGATGATATGTATACTGAAAGTAACTATATTTATAAGTATTTTTATGATTAACGATGCTTAGATTATCTTGTATCATATGGTTTAACTTTGGAATAACGGTTTATTATTTTGATTTGAAATTTATTCGAAATGAACACTATAATAATTTTGCGACTATTTTTACAATAGCCGAGTAGTATTGTATTGACATACTTACATGTATAAATACGCATATGCATATAAAATATATTTTCATTTATTAAAATGATCCCTTGACAATCCATTTCAGTAAAACGACAAATTTTCGTTCGAGGCGAATAATATAGGAGAAAGGACAATATCTTTTGCAAACAGCGAGAAATTTCGCAAAGTAAGATTAATCACCGGTAGACGGATGAGAAATAAATTCAAAATATTAAAACATCGCGCCATTTTTCAGCAGACGCTTTCAAAATAGAATACTGGGATTTTTATTCGATATTTATTGTTTACGTATAACTTGTTGACCTATTATCATAGACAAAACTATTGTGACAACATTTTTTTCCTGAAAGTGACCGTTGAGTTTAATTTTGAAATATTGTTTACACTTATGGAAAGGCGATAACAAAAATGCTTAAAATTCACAATTCATGTGATTTCCAACGAGTTAGACCCTGAGAATAATAAATTATCTGTTTGACATATATTAGGTAGGTATATAGGTATTCCTACAATTTTAAATACATACTTATAAAAGTTAATTAATAAAATTGTTTATTAGGACAAAACAAAAATTCGTTTTCGTAGGCGCCACAAATGTTTGACTTAGGTTACAATTTCAGGTCGTCAGTTTCGTTGATCACGTTACTGAAACAATTGTTGATTTATAACTTTATCATAGTTTTAACATAATACTAGTTTGCTCGTCTTGTTCGTCCGTTATGTGCCACACATTGATTGCAGTGGAAGTACTTAATATATTTAGTATAGAATTTTAAAACGACTTGCAACCGTCCTAAATCGAATATTACACAAAACACGCACACATAAAGTCAGAAAAGAAAACGACTTCAAACTCTATACGTTCTTAGATCCTCAGAAGCATCACCCAAGAATCGACTTCCCGACCCGCTACCTCAGCTTCGGGGAGACACTTCGAGTCAACTGCACTACAGCGCCAGCACTGCCCGCCCCACATATCACGTGGTTCATCAATGGATTAAAGGTAATACTAGATTCCAAAGACATCACCAAGTGTTGAGGAGATTCAAAAAAAATTTCCAAATGAAAGGAAAAAAAATCCTAGATCCGCTCGCTTGACTTGCTTAACCGATTATTCCTGCAAGATGAAAGTGGAATGAATTCACTAATTCCATTCCAAGCATACCATCCGCGAAGCTCCAGTCTATCCATTTCTACACATACTAATATGCTACACGTACATTACGAAGGTCTTTTCCGTTTAAGAGACACTTTATTGTTGTATTCTTAACACACTAGAATATTCATTATCCAAAAACATTAACAAAACAGGCATTTAAAATTAGCAACAGACTTCCATTGTCCTAAGTCTAATGTAAAGTCAAAATTATTTATTGTGAAATGTAGGGACAAGTAGGAATTTTTTTTAAGTAACATAATGCAGAAATAACATGTTCCTACAACTAATGGGCATATATCCATCCATCAATCAATTCACCGCCATTTAATATGAATGTTAACATTGTTTCAGATGGACGAACTGGCAGCCCATTCGCACAAGTACAGGGTGCCGATGAGCGAGAGAAGCGGTAGACGACCTAGACCACAAAGAGTCTTCGAGCACAGGGACAACGCTGCCACATCTCCACCCCCAGTGCTAGCATTGACTCACATGTCACACGTGGCGACAAGGCTGCCAGGATGCAGTCTGAAGGAAAACCAAGTACTTTAGTTATATACTTTCTTTAAGCAGATAGCTTACATTTTAATTGCCATCGCTGTTAGATGGTACTAAAGTGAAATGCCTCATGTATTATGTACATGTTAGTACATATTGCCTATTACTGAAATTTTATCTAGCAGTTGATGTCGTAATAGGCTGTAGGTACTGTTACTACTGCTTCTGCAAGATTTTTCCAATATATAAGAATTAGAATTGAATTTCGAATTATTTTCTGCGTTCAATTCTTCAAATATCTTTGGAAAACCTAGTTATTTCTGACAATTATCACTAGTATACAAATCATGGCCAACATTAAAATGCCTTTCGGCACTGCATAACATACAGTCATGTTTTTTATTTAAGTAAATTCCCTTCACCAAGGAGACATAAGCTTGAATCCGGGTATTTAGCACGTTCAGATAATAATTGCCTTGTCAGTTTGTAAAGTGCCTTATTTATCATAATGATTTTGATAAGTCGTAAAATTATATTTAATACTAATATCATTTTTGCAGATGGCCGAAATGAAAGAACTAGAGGAATCCAACGACATAATAGGTTCGAGCCGGCACAAAAGTCGCCGACCAAACCGTAGTCGCGACCTCTATGTTACAGTTTCGGAACTACAACTGGTCGCAACTGGAAGACTGGAAGTGACCTGCGTTAGCACCATACCCGAGTTTCGAAGCATAGAGGATAAATTCGCTGACGTCAGAAATGATACAGTTATAGGTGAGATACAGTTATATAAAGGTGTAAGACAAAATTTGACATTTTGTCGTAAGGAATTCATCCTATATATACAATATTTAATACCACGAGATATTAGTATATAATTAAATAACAAACTGGCATTAGTAAACATTATAAAAAGGAATGTTTTTTTAATATCCGCAAACTGTAATAATGATAATAATGACGATCTGCGAAAGGCATCAGCATGCATGCAGATGCTGGATGCGACAAGCCGAGGACAGGGCGCGATGGCGCTCATTGGGGGAGGCCTATGTCCAACAGTGGACTGAGATGGGCTGATGATGATGATATTGATGATGATATGCATTACATTACTGTAAAAATAATACTAGGATGCAATAGTATTAAAGGTACCTACTAAGTATAAAATATCAGATATCTAGAGACTTTTTACATTTATGATGAATGATCAAATTTTTGTATTTCTCTCACTTTGTCATGATATCACTTGACCAATGATAAATATGTATAGGTCTAGAAAACACAGTTACTAGTTCGTGGATGTAGAGAAATTTTTTTACTGTTCATTTTCTCAAATAAATACATAGAAAAACAGTACCAGTTTTCAAACTGGCACAATAAAATGTTACTAAAACTGTGGAATAGATACTTAAATTTATAAGAAAATCCCAGTTCAATGAACGATATACTAACGCCTGTGTGTAGGTATACCTATACGAACAACTGAACTTTGATCTGACATTACTATGTACTCATACAAAACTAATTTTATAGGTTATATATTCATACAATACCTATTTTCAGCTTTATGAGACAATAGTCAATAAACTCTTAAAAATAAAGTTGAAATTCGTGTGCGTTTTGTGCACTAACTGTATTGCCATTATGAAATTGACGTTTTGAATGTCAGCGAATTAGTGCGCATTGTCGCAATTAAAGGAAAACTTAGCTGGCGTTTTTTTTTAATATGTTTCGTAATAATGTATGTATGTATTGTTGATATGATGTATGGGTAATTTCAAAAAGTGACTAATGAGATACTTGCTGTAATTTAATGTAAAATATCTACCAGTTTATAAAATAAATTGCAATGTTAATTAATATACTGCTAATAGTTCAGCAGTGAGAAAATTTACAAACTTCATTATAATTTATCACTACATAAAGATTTACCACGCAAAAAGTTTTAATTACGTAAAAAATATTTTTTAAAGTTAATATACGACTATGTACCTACATTGAAAAAAGGCTCTTGATAGTACATGATGATCACCGGCAACGGATACAAGGCAATACACTAACAATTTTTAATGATAATATACCTATGTACTAACAAAAATGGACTTTCATCATGAGCCTATCAGGATCCCATCACCATTGGTAGATATAGGCCTCCCATATAAGCGCTTTTGCGTCCAGACCTCAGCTTGAACAGAAAACTAGAAATGGACTTTGTCTAATATTAAACAAATTATAATTACTATTCCCTTGCACCACGTTTTAGTTATGGGACTATATTATATTGTAAAGATCATAAATGCATTAAATCTAATGACTGTGCATTTTGCATCGCAATAGATATTCTGATTTTGAAAACATTTAGATCGTCAATTTTTTCCGCTGATCGCCCTTAGCAACCGGGTTTGTGGTTCGCTGATTGTCCATATAACAGGTCGAGTGACTCATTCGTGTTTTTTACCACTGAAATAGGCGATTATATTTATTACAAACTACGCTGTTTTGCACCTAAACTTCGCTTTTAGATTCGCTTCGTTTAGTAAACAGAGAATGGTTGGTTAAAACATAATATTAAAGCGACTTGTAACAGGAAAAAGGTTGACATATTGACATGTTGTGACATAAGCAGTGTTTATAGTCTAAAGAACAGTGCTGGCAGGAAAATAAAGTGTAAATCATTCCACAAACAGATTTGGTTTGTAATAACGGTTGTTGATTAAGAAAGTTCTAGAAGTGAAGTGTTTAAAGTAACACATCATGTATACGCCATGCAATTTACAATTCAATCGATTTAATTAAACGTTTGCAACTTTTTGCTACTATTTTGATTACTTACGTTAACTGAAATCAACGACGAACAGAGCTGACCTTGGATTGCGCTAGGTTTTCACGTTGAGCACATTTTCACAAAACTTTCCGTGCATTTGAAACAGTGTAGCGCAGTACATTGCCGCGCGGGTTGACTGAACGAAATGAGGTAATGGACTGCACAGAGCAATGTAATTTGCACAAGTTCAAGTTACGAGGTTGGAAACTGCCACCGAGTGTATGGTAGGGGCAGTCAGCGTTGCGTGACGACTGTTCGGAAACGTCACGCTATTTACCGTGCTCGACGATTCTACTTTTCATACGCTTGTCTTATTCCACTAATACCAGCAATAGGCATTTCATCATATTTTCATATACCCAACACCCTTTTTACGAACATCGTGTATAGTTTTCCCTCGATTTCACATACATTGATAACCGGAAAATAAAACCTAGAGTTGGCACTCAATTTTATATATAGTATATCTTATAAAAGGAAAGAAAACTAAAGAAGGAAGAGGTTGTAGAGGATATAGAAAAAAGAATAGTAGATAATGTAATAGATACTAACTTTTGCTATCCGACTGACTTACCGGAGTCGAATTTCCAAGCTATGGCACGGAAACATCGTAGAATAGAATATCTTCCTTGGTACTGGTCACAGGCCGTACGAAATAGACAGTTTTATAAAAATATCTTTATTTAACTCAAGTGTTACATATCACAATTTATATTAAACATAATACACACTTGATTACATAAAATCATTATCATTTTCTCATATAAATGTATGTATATGTTTATGTGAGTCTAATTTACACTATTAATAAAATTAAAAAACTATCAGATTTATTTAAAACACTGACATGTGATCAAATGGGACAAAAAAAAGAAACTGTTTGATTCTAACGTCCTCATGGTATCCGTTGTAACGCTTTTAACAGCTGTAACGAAACATCTATCACAGTTAAAAACTAACGATACATACGAAGACTGTTTAATCCGTACCAAACGTTTTCCCATAACGAACTTGCTTTCGGCTAGAAACAGCTAAATATTAGAAAATACAGTACAAAATACACTTTTGATTTTTATGGTTTATGGTTTAAAATAGATTAATTTTCAAACAATCCATGAAATTATTTAAACAAAATGATTTGAGTGTGTGACTTTTACGTGTAATTTTTTAAAAATTGTTTTGATGTATAAATAACGAGTAAAAAAAGCATTTTAATTTCGCCTCAACTTGACCGAATGCAAGAATTCAAATCAGATGAAAATACACAAAAAATAAAGACTCAAAAAAAATTAAAATCACAAACAATAAGAAACATTTCACAAAATATATTCTTCAGCGTTGCTATTTTAAGCACTATATAACTTATAGCTTATATAATCTCTAGCTGCTCTATATTGTCTATGAGTACCGGTAAGCGTTAACAGAGATTACGGGCACTAAACCTCTCGCTCAGAAAGCATTGTCCCGAGGCGTTATGAGAACCACGATTACACTGATACAGCATTGTTGTACAGAAGTACCGTTTCAACGTTTCGTAAGACTAATTTGGATCATAAATCCTCCATCTTTATCAATCATCATTTGTGACGGGCTCGTTTTAATTACACTGATACTTTGAAACTTCATTATTAATTGTTATTGTATCGCTTTATTTTCTGTCTGTCATTCGTCTCCTTCTATACTTGTCTGTGGTTGCACTGCCAGAAGACAGCGAATGTCAAATATAGTAAGATAACTCTTGTATACACAAATTGTAGTGGTACCTGCCGTCTATGTTAAAATATTTTTTACAAGCTAAACAAGGTTGTCCGTTTTGTAAGGATAAAAGCATTTGACATACGGTGCCCTATCTAACCCGTGAGGAACCAGGCGTGGCGATGTAATAATAATATCATATTAAAGAAGTATCACATTTAAAAACTGACACGTATTGTACCATCATAGAACGTTGCATTAAAAAAAATCAACTATTAAACTACTACATGTGACGTAAGTAATACTTAACATACATATATACATATGTGATAAGATTCTTAACATAATGTAATAAGATATAGTCACATATGTCAAGCTTAACTATAACATAGATCTAGAAAAGCTTTGTTTAAAAAATATTATCTCGCCCTTCTTTTTTGACAGAACATGACAGACATGAAGACGGTTAAGACATCGTTCAGTGCTTGGCTAATTGACCCCCAACTCTATTGCTAAGCCTTATCTAAACTTCCCACGGTTCGACTTTTCATATTTGAAAAATGCTAGTATACCGATTAACAAGCTTCAGAATTATCCAATAATTCTGAATTTTTATTCAAGAATTATTCAATAAAAATTATGTAGCGTAAATAGCTACTGTATTTTTTTCCATTAAGTTTTTCTATTTATCTTTCTTAATTACGTTGACCATTTATTTTGAGCCAAACACAAATTCCTTTGATTTTATAAAGTTATATAATATAAAGCTTTATTTTTACATTATCATAGTATACCTACGCTAATGACATGAAAAAAAAATCAAATTCAAGAAATAGCGGGAACGGAACGTCAGGTTCGCTTAGCATGAAATTCGCGCCATTTTTTTTGTCAAAGTGCATTTTCTCGTGTGACCTTTCGTGGAGCTTCCGAGCGCATTTGTTTTTTTTTTTCTGAAAAAAGAATGGCGAGGACAGAAATATTTCCCACGGCAAACAGGTGTCATGGGAACAAAACTGTTGTGTGTTTTCAACTAGAGACTGAACTTAGAACAGATACAATTATAACGAAGCTACGAACTATATTTATTATTTACACCTATGATTTTACAATTTCGTTGTACTAATAATAAAAAACCTAAGATATTATTCATATGAAACTGATTACTTTGGACTAGAAACTACATACATCTTTGACGCAGTTAATGTACTGAAGTCGTTTTTGACTTGAAGCCCTGTGAACATTAATACTAAACGGTTAAAAAACCATGATTCTCTACCAAGCCGCTGACATTGTGGCAAAGTTTTTTTTTATACAACGTTTACTAAAACCGCAGCTAATGCGCCGGAGTCCGTGGGGAAATAATAAGGCGGGAAGAGGGGGGAGGGGGTCATTCACCGCTCTTCGTCAAACTACGTTTACACGACTTAGAAAATTTACTACAAATATTTATATTATCCATTGATTGTTTGCTTTTTATATCTTTTATAAACTAAGTGGTTTAATTTACTCGATTTTCTTTATGTACAGAAATACATATTTTCCAATCCTGAGTTTACATCGATTTTCGACATCGATTTTCGCCATCGAAGTTTTTAATATTAAGAAATAAGATTAAAACGATTAATAAAATATACAT
>DWMO01000072.1:0-12477 GCA_018245175.1 Elbella theseus
AATGCCGCTGATTAGGAGAGGTGTGATAAACGGTGGACTCATAAAAACTGATGGATGCGTGTCTTCTCCACAGACTCTGTACGGTTTAAGCAGAGAACATCAAGCGTTAAATTTGTTTATCCTTCTAGAACATAACAATTATAATAGATACGTGAATTACTTTGTACATAATTGTGTTAATTGTGCGTTATGATAAACGATTCTTACACACCTTGCTCATTTTTATTTCTCTTAAACTAAGCTTTCTAAAGTAAGATTGTCTTGAACAGATCACAGTTAGCGATAAGAACGCTTTTTGCTCTTACCGCTGTCTTGTGTTTTTATATTGTTGTTGGTTTACGTGTTAAGCAATAGTGTTTTTATTCTATGTAATCAAATTGCATACTGCCAAATATGAGTATTAAATATGACGCTACCTTTAGCTCAAAAATTAATTTGTCTTTTAATTTTTTAAACATTTCAAAGATAATTGCCATTTTTATAACAAACAATGTACATAGAACACATTAATTAAACAATCTTGCATTTAACATCATTTAATGTACGTTTATGATAATAAAATTGTGTTTAAATTGATACAATTGGGATGCTGATTAAATCTATCTTATCTACGACAGTTAACAGAAATGATTTAAACGTGTTTTTCTCTTTCCTCTCTTTCTTCAAACCAACATTTAAAGTTTAAGTCCAAACCTTTAGTTTTCTCGCTTAGGATACGAATATGCCATCCGCTAATATTTCTCTAAATAATATTTAATATACCTATCAGACACAACAACAACAACATAAAAAATTTAGTGACATGGACACTTTTATGGCAACACTGTGCAAGCTCGAAAGGTAACCATCTTGAAGGAGGTAAGTCTTCAAAGCACAGTGCAACCACGTACAGCTAGGTAGCCAAGCCACGCCGCGCTGGATCCTTAGAACCAGTCCGGCGAGTACATTAAGCTTTAATGCCCCATGAATCTCGTCTCCAACGCGTAATAGAGAGGCTATTTTAAGCTTCAAACACGTTCATTGTAATTGCTTTCGTGAAAAACTTGTCAATGGCGAATTTTTTACCGGCACTTATTTGTTCAACATTTCCTTTTGTCTACTATAACGTTATTTGAAATATATAGATGTACCCTTTCGATAACTGGAGAAAATATTCTTTGGAACAAAGGACTGAAAATGACATATCAATAATCATGCTCTAAACAAAGAAATAATACAATTCCAAGCGTGCTCTACATTTGGTAGATCGAAATTGCTTTTTTAATAAGATGGGGTGTCGAAAGTCGAAACTCATGGTTCTGTGTGGCTAGGCGGAGAACAGAGTGCATTGTTCACGAAAAGGTCACGTCTGGGAGCGCGGGTCGCGGGCGAGGCCGCGCTGTCGTCGATTTTAGTTTTGTTTGCGTTGTTCTCTTGCGCACAATATACCACGAAATTTACTACGAATGGACAATGATAATACTCAATTTTTCACTTATATACATATCGTGTTTTTAGATTTTAAGCCAGTTTTCTAGCTTTGACTGATCCGTTAGTAAGCCCGACGGTTAGTAAGCCCGACTACTGAGACCAAGAATTATTATAGGTTTGATTTCCACCTAGGACAAATATTTGTTTGACGTTCACAAGTATTTGTTCTGCGTCTGAGCGTAGAAAAACATGTATATATGTATTTAAAAAACGTAACATGACGCCTGTAATCTCGAAAGGGGCAGGCAGCGGAGTGTGGTAGTACACCCCCACGTTTCATCACTTACGTTTACGTCTTATGGAATAGGTGGTGAGCCTATCGCCATACACCGTGCACAGATCCAGACTTCGAGTCACTACCAGAAATTCTAAATAAGACAAATCCATTAGTACCCCACCCGGGATTTGAACCCAGGACCTCCCGATACACAGTCGCGCATGCAACCACTCGACCAAGGAGGCAGTCCCAATCGACCAACGAGGCAGTTAACGAGGTATGTATGTATTTATATTGGTTGTCATAACACAGACTCTGCCTACTTTGAGATCTGATGACTTACCTGGAGATGTCCTATGATATTGATTTGTTTATGTACATACTTTAATACTTAAAAATATATTCGTAAGAAATATTTATTTCACTGTTAGATATTATTACTGTACTGTTTTAAGAAAAATATAGCTGAATTGAACGATAAACATACATGTCATCAGTTTTATTGTGAAAGGTTAGTAAGCAGATGTGTACCGTACACACCTTTGTTGCAGCTATTGCAAGTAATGGATTATTATGTTTAGCCGTCTTCGTTGTCCATAACGGAGCACTTGCATCGGCAATTAAGGCTCCCACTAAGTTACTTTAACCGATCAATAATTCAATACGCATTAAATAAGCAGTCGCCCGACCAACCACCTGTGTGGTAATATGGAATTAATTAAACTTACCTTTAAAGCGCAAAAAATGCACGAAGGGCCTAGGCAGGCGTGGCCTGTCAGCTCTCGGAAGCTGCGGCGAAATATGTCCAGATGCCACAACACCTGCAACAGGCGAACAAAACAATTAACGATTGCTCGTAAATAATTGCAAATTTATCAAAATGAATAGCAACACAATCGTCATGTTTTTATCGTGTTGCCATGTGCAATTCATCATTCTAGCAGCTACGGACGTGAATCGTTAAACGATTACTGAATAATATGTGTTGCAAAAGTGCTAAAAGTGATTTCGTCCATAAATTAGACTAATTATAAGTAAACAGGCATTAAAAATAACTGTAAAAATTTACTAGTGTGGAATAATGAATAATAGAATTGAAGTTATAGTCCAATAATTGTAAATAACAATGAAAAGCGCTTAAAATGATATCGTCGATCCTGTACGTTAATTTAATCTAAAGAAAACGGATGTACTTATGCATACTTTTCGGTTAAAAATATAAGCAATAAAAATGAATGAATAATATTTAAAAGATTGTACTATAGTATACATATTAAGAACACTACAAATACTACGACACGTTTATTCTAATGGTCTATATTAAAAGCAAAAATTTCACACCCACGTAAGAATATGATCAAACCCATTCAAAAATACCCATGACCTTTAAAAGAGCAAATCTAAATGCATACCAAATATCACATTAGCATAAAGCAGGTCCATATAATTAAAAAAATATGTGTATAAGTAGTTCAGGCTATATAAGCTATTGTTTCGATTCTTTCACAACTACTGGCTTTATTTTGTCAAGAAACAAAAATAATGTAATTCGTCTTAAAGTGCCAAATCTTAATCATTATTAGAATAGTTATAGGTACTTAAGTTAGTTTGTATTAATGTATTATTTTTTTAAATACCGAACGCAATAATTAACATAACAGATTAAGTAATTGCCTGAAATAAAATAGTAACTTCATAATTTATATAAATAATACAAAATTATTGTTATTTTAAAAATAATTTAGGATCAATCCAAATTTGACTAGTCATTAATCCAAACAGTAGCAGAACCTGGCAACCCTTTAAAGCCTTTGCCTAGTTTACATTTTTAAACCGTTGCCATATGTCGGGGATTATGCGACGATTGTGTCTTGTGTCTGCACGTGTCTTGTGTCTGCACGTGGCAGTCAGCGTCAGGTGGCGCGACATATGCCTGATGTGGCAAAAACGTCCCACCTCGGCAAACCGAAGGAAGTTAATAGTCTACAAGGTATTAAATATTCGAAGCAAAATATAAAGTAATCAACTTACTAACTTAGAAACACCTTTATAAGCTACCTTCATTTACATCAACACATTATGTAATTATATACTGTATCTATTGTGTTTAAATTGTAGTATAAGACATAATTTATTTAATCTATCTTTTTAAAAAATATCCTCGCTTATAAGGTATTTCGCTTATTATGTACGAGTATAAGGTATTAGACATTATATACATAATTATACACTTTATTTTATGGTATTAGAGCTACACAGAGAGTTAGTCACTAAGAAATAATTTATTTAACCTAATTGAAACGAATATTTAATCATTTTAATAGTAGGTTAATCCATAACTTTTAATACTGTCCCACTATAATTTGGTCTCCAATAAAATTTATATTTTAATCACAAACGCCAACGCACTTCCTGTGCAACCTACAGCATATTTTAAAACTGGACACCGCGCTCAGCTACCATCTAAAGAATATATTATGTTGTATACTCTACAGTAGCTCTTAGGCCTTCGAATTCATCAAACAATTAGCATTTTATATTTTAACCTACATAAAATCGTTTAAGTTTTGCGTTTCATATTTGTCAGAATGTAAAAGAAGTATACATATCTCGTTTGTAAATATACAGATATGTATGTATTTGGCTTCTAAAAATGTAATATATAAATAAAAGAATAAAAAAGTAATATCTATGAGAATAAAAAATGACACAATTATGCAGTTGAAACTAAAAGCTGTTCAGTCCAATTCCGTAATTTTGTCTTTATTTTTCTTTGCTACGTTTATTTTATACTTTTTGTCGTTAATAGTGTCCGGTTGTAAACTAGTGGAATACTTGAGCCGTACATGACCGGCCAGCGTTTCTACGATTATGGCCACCACCTGCTATGCAGTGCTGAGCGCAGTTTTTCGCGATTGTTTTCGGCGGCCGGCAGGTGCGGCGCGACCCGTCCGGGGCAGATGTCCAGACACCGATGCTGATCTCAAAACGAATCCTAACCTGTTTTATTTTTACAACCTTACCATGATAGTTCCCGAGTAATAATTTACATTTATTGTAGAGTTTTCGAGTAATCATTTACGCTTATTTCAGCGTTCAAGTTCAAAGTGTGGATATTATATGCTAATTTGCTATTGTCTTACAACAATGTAAGCAAGCCTATTTATACGTACATATGTACACATATATGAATAGTCCCATGTGCATTGAACATTTATGACATTTTTATTGATTCAACATTAACTTTGTAAAAATTATAGCCGGGTAACATTTTAATAATTAATAACCAATAGTGACGTATTGATTGCGTTGCGTACAAGAGCTCTTTACCTAACTAAACATGAGAACAGGGCACGTCTTGAAGCGGAAGGGCGACAGGTGCACCGGAACACATCTCCGGTAGCCCACAAAGCCTCTCGCAACTCGCGAACTTCAGATCCCTGCTGATTTTTCTAAGTCACGTATCTTGGTACTGTTAGAACTAAGCGCGATAAATATTCTTGCGCGGAACGAATGCAAGCAAATAAAGAAAACACGTTTTAACTGAACGCAAAGTAGATTTATTTCTCTGCAATTGTTACTGTTGCTGTGGACTATTTTTAAATTTGTGAATAATGTGAACATTTGTTAATAGCATAATATAACATCATGCTCATTTATCTTCGAGAGGGTAGGCAGAAGAGGATACGATAACATAAAGTTCCTTATTTGTAAAATTCCGTGTACGATAAAGTCAAATGTACATAAAATGTTTAACCGAACAAACCCACAAGGATAACAGTTCTGTTGACCTATCAGAACACAAAGAGATGTTGTTTACACAGCTAATTTTGAGGTACCATAACGGACTCAAAGGTTTCATTGTATTTGGATAAAGTTTACAAATAAGCACAAAAACCACATCTCAAAGCAAATAACCGTGTCGGCGAGTTCACTATCTATTTAAATAAGTTTCAGTCAAGAGATTTCCGTTAAGTAATAGCAACAAAGTAACAAAAAAACTAGCAAATTCGTTCGTCGCGCGACACATACACACGTAGTATTGTTAATTAATGTGTAGATGAGGTTTTGTAAGATAATTAATGTTTCAAATAAAGTTTTGCGACAACCTCTTGCTTGGATAACCTTGAAGCTTCCTGTACATTCACAATCCCCGGTACATTACAATGTATACGACATCATTGCTTGAATTTGAAACATTATTTAGTCTTTATATTGATTATTGGTAGCGTGAGTAATGTCTATGTAAACATATTTTGAGTATTTACAATCACTTTGAAATGTTTTTCAATATCTACCGTACGTGATGTTATCGCTTGCGGAAAATATAAAATAAACCTTTAATACTAATTCATGATCATTTATTAGTATCATATCATAATGCCAGGTCCCTAACTAGGTCCGCTGAGAGCACTGAATGTCAAATATCTATCCTTACAAACCTCACATTGTTTATTTTTTATTTACATCAAGATAAACCTATCGTATATTAGTAGTTTTAATATTGGCGGTCAAAAATTATTGATATAGGAAGACGCACGTATAGATCCGATATATATATGTACAGGTAGTTGGTATGGGTTAATACGTTCTGCAGTCAAAGCCTCACCAAGACGCGGCGCCGGCGTATATAACGGGACAAAGACTCTAGCAGTCAAGTTAAGTAATAATATGTTAACGCTTAGAACACTACTAACTAGCAGAACATTACAGGCCACGCTCTGCACGTGGGTGGAGCCGTCTCGGCTGTTAATAAGCACCAATTGCCAAGTAAAATATCAATTTATGGTTCATCGCCATTAGTAATGATTAAGACTAAATTTCAGCAAAATAAAATCACACAAATACTTTATAGATTTCAATACAACGTAAACTTTAGTCGTGTTATCTTCAGTGCCCGTCTCCTTTTTCTGTAAAATCATATTAGTGGCTCCACCATTGTTTTTAAAACCAAATAAATACTTGAACAATAGGAACCGACTCTATCCAAGTAGGCATTTTATGATAAAATCATTACCAAAGAAATAGTTGTCAATGAACAAAAGTAGCAATTTCGGAACTACAGTTCCGACAACATTGAAAACACAGATCCAAGACATAATTGTGACTAGAACACATACGTATAAAACTTACAATAGAAACTACAAAAACTATTGGTTATACAATAATAAATTATTTCCCATGACACATCCGCTACCAAGTTAGGTAAGAACCTGCCCCAGTGCATCCGTGCCACCATAACACATCCTCTACAAGAAAACATAAACATAAATTAATTACATAAAAATTACACAACATATCACACTTTCATCCTATTCACGAATATACATATATAATATATATTAATGACAATATAAGTTTCAAAAAATCATTTTTTACAAAACCAATCTTAAAAGAACATTCCATTTATAACCTAAAAAAACTTACGCAATTACGAACTCAATTAAAAGCCTAACAGTGACGTCACCAGCAATAATTTATGAAACGAATAAACTATTCGGTGTATAATAACGACGTTTCAACATTAGTTCACACATTACCGTGAACGGTGAGCGATAAGTGAGACGTTCATTCTAAACTATGAATGATAATTAACATGTTGAGTTTCATATTCTTCGCAATATTAAATACAAGTTGCATAATCTCAACGAAAACAAAAAAGATATATAGTACTAAATAGACTTGCTTATTAATCGTAAATGTCTAACAACAAATCTCAAGAAAATGAAACGAGAACAAAAAAGTATAGCGTTAAATAGACTTTCTTATTACACGTAATCGTCTGCAAACATGTGTAATTAATAGAGGGGGGGTCAGTTTACACACGTTTTTAATGAAAGTCGGGGAGCAGTGAGGCATCAAACATATTGAATTTATAATCGGAACAAGAACCACGATTTGCCGGCGCTTGGTTCGCGTGGGAAGCGACTATCGCACGACTGGCTTTTATCTGAGTGATCTGTTTCGGTATCAATGTATCTGTCTCTATTTTGAAGATTTCCGCGCAAAGATCATTATAAGATGGAGCGCTAATATCAAAAAATATCTGCGATCTACAACCTCCGAGCCCAGCGTGGGGGGATTATGGGCAAAACCCCTCAATCGATGCCTATGTTCAGTAACTAGGACAGGCTAATAATGATGGTGACGAACTTTACTGTTAACTGTCTATCTAGCTTCGACATCAAGAAAAAAGTGCACAAAAACGTTGACTAATTTAGTTTTCTTTGGGCCCTCTACACTGGATTTAGCCTTTACTAACAATTAGGCATACCTATAAGAAACCAGAGTCAACAAAAGATTTTGTGAATTTCGTACCAAATGCATTTAAAATGCAGTGTTTGCTTCCGCTACGATACATGCAGGAGGAAATAAATTTGAATGAAAATATAGACGGGAACTTCCGTGACGGAAGCGGCTCGCCTAAAATTTTGTATTAGTACGTTAGACCCCTCAGGAGTTTCATTTTCATTCTGAGACATATTTTAACTCATCGATTTGGGCCGAATATTTTTGTATATCACTAAATAATAAACACTATCACTAAATAATAAACACACATAATATTTACAAATTGCTTTCCATTTCTATAAAATTACATTTTTTTTTTTAACATTCACAATTTACTCATTACTAATTATTGTTAGCCAAAAATAGACTGGTACAACATGCTATTAGCATCAAGTCCACCTTTTATGCGAATAATATGAGAATACTATTACTATTAAATACATATATAGTGCAGAATATATAAATATTGTAACATAGTTTTATTAATGTTCAATAATAAATACGAGTTTCATTTATGTAATGTATTATATAAAATATTATTGTTAATAGGTTCTAGTGATGTTTTTTTACTATGCCACTGTCGGGAAAGTGTCATTTTTTTATGTTTCGTTAATTACTGTTAGAGAGTTGTACATGTACGTTTGAGAACAACCGAATACTAATTCTTGTAGAGGCCTACATTTGAATACTGTCAACGTAGCAACATGACTTATTTTTGTGAATTCGTTTTGAATGATGATTATTCGATAGATACTCACGAAATTGTTAATAATAAATTTTTTATCAAGTGATATTTATTGAGATGATTATCATAGCCGTATTTTATTTTTGTACAAAGTATTTCAATTCATCATAAAGTGTATAGTTGAGAGCAGAAAGTTTATTTGTTCTATTTTATTAATAGTACCTACATAATGTCAGGTTCCTTAAGGGGTAGCAGCGAGCACCAATCCTTCTTAATTTTAAGAATTATGCGTAAATTATTTTTAACAGATTGGGCGGGAAATAAAATGGCGAGGTGAAAGAGGTGATACCTCATTCGGGCGACCGGCCGCCATTATGAACCGGTCCGGCGAAGATTCTGAGAACCAGCGTATATCAACCAATTTAGTTTTTACATTCGCATCGCCTATCGTCCCTGTGACTAGGCTCATCAAAAAGGAATTAGGCTTATCTCTCATTATACCTCGTCCAGGCTTAACGAGTTCTATGAAACCTTATCCTCGTAATATTGTATCATCCAATCGCAGTAAGTAAATGACGGTTTCACCTCTAACGATTCATGCATCATTAGTACTCACTGGCCGAAACGAAATAAGAACTTAAGTTCAAAATGCGTTTTACGCTCCAAACTGCCCCATTATATTCGAACATCCCTTTTGCTTCAAATAGGGAGACCATCCAACCATGCGATGCCCACTACCTGCAGTTTAAACGTACCTGTGTATGAAATCCCAGTCCATATAATTATATACAGATATAAACGAAATTGCTATAGCCGGTGTCCGTCCCGTTTTTGCAAATGCAATAGCGTATGTCTGTCTCGTTCGTGCCCGTTGATGTCTTTTACAGCACGCTTTAGAACCACTACCAATGTATGTAAATAGTACTTGATATAGGAAATAAGGATATGTATATATATTTTTTATATAAATTTCACATGCTATGATAATATGTAATATAATTTAAAACTTAGTAGATCAGTTGAAGAAGTATATTTATATGACAGAAACTCCATTCGCCTATTTGCGGTGGCTGTAACGACTAAAATATCAAACATGTAGCACAATGTTGATTTCACGAGGTTAATTGACTTGTAACAAGAGTATCTGATACACAATACGCAGACAGCCTTATCAAATTCTATGCAATTGGCACGGATATTGTCAATACTGAGTATGTGATTGTAAAAGTAATGATAATAATAAATAGTTTATACTAATTAATAGTAAATTCAAAAGTATACAATATTACGCCTGTATTCCCTTGAAGAGGTAGACAGGTGTGTAGTACAGTCCAACGTTTCGCCTGTTATAGGTACGTTCCACATTGTGAAAGGGGTTGAGAATAATCCAAAACAAAGCGATATTCGAAAATAAATTCGTTATTCCCTATAAGTCGTTTCGTTTAAATCAAAATGCAGGGAAGGATCGCGAGCGCGGGAGAGGAGGAATCGAGATTCAAGATTCACGAAGACCCCGACACGAACCGGCCTGGATCGAATTACCCTACACGGCGCTGCTTTATGCAGACATTCGGACAAATAATGAGCTTTCCATTTATACATATATCAAGCAGGTTTTGTATTACAGGTTTTATATTTAAAGACGTCAGACATCGAAGTGAAAGATTCCATAATGTTGTTGGGACTGTGTTTTGAATATTAATAACACTCGCTACTTTTCATTGAGAAACGTAATACAACTTAGTGTAATATTAATTTAACATATATTGTAAATATGTATAATGTTAAACGAACACACTTTTATGTCATAAAATTGCAAAAAACAAAACAAACTTCAGCATATCCTTACTTACCTTCGCACTGTGAAAGAGAGCGCTGCCTTTAGTCAATTTCGTTTTCGTCATTTCGAGGTTTTTATATTCGGAACAATTGTCGAGAGCACAGTTCTTGTCACAACACTTTCAAGACTTTCATCTTGTCAACAATCCATTTATGTCCATGGGTAAACTGAAAACTTCGCACGCGGTGGTATCAAACAGTGTTTACAAAGAGAGACCGTACGTGGGAGTGTAGCGATGCGCGTACGCTGCCGGTCACACCAGCGCCAATGCGAGCTGCGGCGTAGTAACGAACTAACGCACTCAGCGCCTCTAGCGGTTACGACTGGAAACTGAACTACGCTGGAGGCTCTAGCTTCGAAACCGCCATTTTGTTTTTATGTTGGTTGCCCGCGGGAATACAGGAATATTAGGTAATGACAGAAGAGGTACATAATATATTTACGAAAACAAATATTTTATCAGGATTGTCAATAATTTATGCTTTCAATCAAGTTATGCTGTACATCTAATTATTTTTTTTAAACAATAAATAAATTCATTGAGATTAAATATGAAGGGCATATTAAGCAATAAATATACCTACTTTCTGTAACATTAGTGTAATTATGTAAAATCGTACGCTTTTATGAACATAATCCTTAAAATTATGTAAAGCTACGTGTATTAGCTATCATTAAGCATCTTACGAAAATCCGTAATCAATACGACGAAGCACGTCGAAGTTTGGTCGAAAAATAAACCATATTACGTGCTTAGCGTCTCCATTTTTTTGGTAATCAGAGCAGGTGCATTTAAGAAAAAAGTTTGTCAAAACCTACTGGGGGAGGTTGTACCGGTGTTGACAGGGCGATGCTTTGTGCCATAGAGTTATATAGATATTTTATCTCATATTTTCAATGCACCTTGCATTTTTTTGGAAGTTCAAAAAGACCCGTAGAAACTGTGACACATTTAACATATTTTTTGAACAAATATGTTCAATACAAAGCGGTATCTTGTGTGTATGTATTATTTGAAAATAAATATGAATGAAAAAATGTTATAAAGAAAAATAGACTAGAGTTTATTTGTTAATGTAAACATAAAAGCAAATTATTTATATATACATTTTTTGTATTCTATACACTATTTATGTTTCCTGTGCATATATTTGATATGCAAAATTCCATACAAGGCCACACCTAAAACAAGTGTTATTTGAATTGCATTGGAAAACCCATGTCATAAATACCAGCTTTACAAAAAACTTCTTAGCTATGTTAGCTAGGCAAGCCATTATTATCAACCTTGAAATTTTAAAGAGCCCTATCTATTCAATCACGGCTATAAACAACAACGAATTGTGGGAGCTTTTGTAATTTAACCTATACTTAGAGAAAATTCACCGTTGTACCGGGTTAAACGAATTAGAAAATTTATGACACTGCAAATAGTGAAATTATTTAAAAGTATTCAAGTTGACATAATTTTATTCATAACTAAATAAATAAATTATACGCATTTATTCCAGCTGATATTATTGTATAATTGATTTCTATAATTATTTTATGTATTTTTTTTTATTTCTATTGTTTATTGTTCTATGTACAGACCTTAGTGTGCAATAAAGTATATTTTATTGTATTGGAATAAGATTGAAAATAAGTGAATAATGTATCCTATACATCTTTCTGTCCGATCGTTACGCTGGTGATATCAGAAGCGTACCCTCAAACAGAGTAGCGGGAGGTAGGAGTGATTTCAGGCCTGCATACAAAACTTCAGTTTAAGTTTCTTACTCCACTCCAAGAAAATTAGTCTCAAGCTATCATTACGACTACGACGACCACAGCTGAATCCACCGTTAAAAAATTTGCAAACCTACCTTATCATGCCTGTATTTTCCTCAAGGGGTAAGCAGAGAAGTGTAATATTCCTAAACGCTATTAATATTTTACTTTAACATTCTTGAACGTAACTTTGAAAAGCAACAG